>PVMI01026739.1:0-11168 GCA_008528875.1 Aulacorthum solani
TTATTCTTTGTTCAGAACCAGTATGAGGTACACATGTGTGTATACATTAATGATCTATTGATTCATTTAAACAAGTTCTGAAAAAAAACATAATACCAATATTGTGTTAATGTACGTGATGTTAAAGGTGAGTTCGAAATAATAACCCGATGTATATTTTTTAGCATGCTGTGAATGGTTTTAAATAATCATTACAACTATGGACACCCATTTAAAAAAAAAATCACAACTAAGTTATTTAAGTTATGACATGCATCCAGTTTAATTATCATATTACTTCGACTAATGGTATTTTTAAAAGTATCGTTGTTCAATTGCAATACTACAATGCTTTGGATACCTCAAAATAGTATATTTTGTGTTTTTTTTTGTTTATTTAATACAGTAAATTATTGATCAACATACCTTTTAGCTATTACCAATTTATTATTGAAAATAATCAATAGTAAGTCAAGCATTATACATATGGTCGGAACAATATCAAAATAAAAACCTCTAGAACTATACGGTTTTAAAATAGATGACTTAAGTATGATTTAAAGGTATTTACTTATTAATTAATAATAGTTGAATTCATTTGGTCGGCACCCGGGTAAAGAGGAATAGTCAATATGATTACTTTTCGGGAACAAAAAAAAAAACATTTCGTTTAATTTCTAATTAATAGATTTTTCATTTCTCAGAGATAATTTGGTAACGATAACTACGTAGAATATTTTTTTCTTGTAATAATCGAACAATTTACTTAGTCCCTTTCATCACCTCGCTGTACTGCTGTATAATCATCACACCTTTGTGTAGACCAAAAAATCTTGTTGTGAAATACATTATTTGTCATTCAATAGAATCTGAAAAAACCAAAATTATGTTTTAGAATTATTATTATAACCAAAAAGTTCAATTGACAAAAAAAAAAATAGTAATTTCTAGCCATTTATAATCTGTATATTTGGCAACTTTATCGAATACAATACAACAGTATAAGTACATAACATTGCAATTCACAGTAATGAACACCAGATGGAAAATGCATAAATCATCTTTGTCGACTCTGGCGCCAGTGAGTTGTGAGTCCGTAGATGGATACTCACTACTCTGTCTCGTTGTATCATCACGTACCACATCCGTTTACACCTATTATCGAATACATATTAGGTACGTGCTTCTGTATAACGATTATCGATGGAATGAGTATAACATGATTGAACGAGTAGGTATAACCACGAGCGTGCTCAGCACATATTGTGGCAAAGTGGCCCATACCAATGATAATTAAAAAACATTAATTTAGATGATATAAAATTACTTTCATTTACTCATCGGTCATCACCCTCTATTTAAGGTATAAATATATTCATAGGCACCTGGTTATTATTAAAGTTTTGTGATCGAAAACCACAATACCTACTTAGGTATATACCATAGAATAAGACAATACTACAGTGGTGTATACGATCTGAGTCACAATCTATAACAAGCATGTGTACAGCTCACAATGTGGGTCATAGCCACCCTCGTGCGCACGCCCCTGTGGGTATAACACGGTGGAATGAGTATAACAGAAGGTAATAATATGTTATGGCTATTTTCGGGAAGCCACGATTGACGTTTTGAAAAATATTTTTTGTACAGGATTTTCGAAAAAGTAAGCAAATGCTATCTTCGTCGATTGAATTGTTCGAGCGACGGAATCCCGGAAACACTAAACGTCCCTTGCTAGCTTCGTGGATTCCCGAAGGTGTAAAGTGCAGCCAGTCTATAACGAGGATCTCGTGACTACAGCACACCCTCGGGATAGNNATAGTGTTATTTAACGTTACTATAGGACTTAACTCTGCTGGAAAACGTATCCACCTTACGCGTTATGATCGTTGTTATCGTCGTACACTCCGCCGCCCTTGCACAATACCCGTTACCAATGTCTGCGACTTCGGATTCATGACATGCGAGTGGTATATCATAATAATATCACACACTATTCTTTTCTTTGTACTTTATTTAACGCCCGAACACAATAATACTATCCTCCGCCGGTAGGTACTTGTTTACCGTTATAATATTGTACACACAAAGTAGCTGCATAGTGTCTCTCTTTCTCTGCATAGCGAGGTATTACACTAAAGATAATATGCGTGTAGTGTTATTATTGTATAATATCTCCACATACTATAATATTATGGTCCGTTGTGACTCGTGACCGTTGTAGGTACCTAATTAATTAACGAAATTTCGTTCGGCAAAATATGAGATTCAACGCCAGAAACAATGTAAAGGCGGGTATGTACCTATGGGTATACTTAAATTTGTCGCGACAGTGATGCGAAAGCAACTCCCGGGGCTCCGTCGGTTCAAAAACGAAAAAAAGTTATACTTGTGTGTATTCACACACAGTGAGAACAATAAACAGCGAAACGGTCACAGTAGGATACGGAAGGCCGAAATTGATTTTCTATTATCTCCGTTATTATTATGATCGTGTGTGTGTGGGTGTGTGTGATTAGAAATACCGGTCGTAATATGACCTGTTGTTCGCCGACCAACGATAATATATTGTTTGGATCAGCCATTTGTTCTTATCGATGTTATCCTCTGTTTCATCCTGATGGGTAAAATCAAAAATAGAAATTCCACAGACCGAAGACATTATAAGAGTATACGAAAAAGCTTTTTAGACTCCAAAGTAGTATATTATTATTATTGTTTTCTTCAATCCCGACGTCTGTTCGAATTCATTGTTTCGTTTTATTTGCGTACTTACTGTCCCGGAAGATTGTTGGGAATTTTTTACATAATGTATAGACTTGTCCAATTCATATCATAGAAATATTATGGGATTTTTATTTTTTTTAACAAGTACGAGTATGTGGGCTAGAAGAATGGCTTATTTTTTTAAAATTAAGTGAATAAGTAATTTATTGGTTTTACACAATAAGTAAACGCAATTTTGCGTCATTATTTTAGTACCTATTTCGTCGTGTGGCGTTTACTAGTTGGGTCCGATAGACCCTTATTTAACCTAGTAAGGTCCTGGTGTTTTTCGGGTGCTACACTAGTTGGGTAAATGCAGACAAAAAAATCCCTTCTCATTTTTACAGGACTGTTAATGATCTATAAACTTTTAATTCACGATGCAATATTTTAGAAGGCCTTTTGCAAATATCTTCAGAACCTTTGCTTTTGGCACTATTACTAATCGCTTATTTAAGTAGTATACTCTCTTCATTGCATTACTTTATGATGTCTGCAAATTTACATGAACAATTTTGCTGGGAAATCAATAAAAAAAATAGGTAGGTATATGTTCTTGACCACGTTAATGGACTATGTTTGTATTATTTTATCGTAAATATTGGTCCACAAATTTCCATATAATTTATAAAAATATTTTTATGTTCCAATAATTCAATCCTCTTCAAGCATCCATTCCATTCCATTCCTCCCTCTCTCATTGGACAAAATATGAGAAATTTCGATTGTAAAATTTTAATTTTAAATTCTTTAAGATAATATTATATTTTCTAAATGATACTTCTTAAACAAAATTATGAGAAAGCAGCTCATACGACTGTCATATTGCCCATTCACCCTAAATCACAGATCTCCTATTTTTAAAACTCTGCATCCACTCATGCCTCGGGTGACAGTAGTGGCAGTAAGAATAATTAAAACAGAACTTGTACAGCAGTGTGGTTTCGTTTGAGGCAGCTCTTGAGCTCTAGACCTGCACGTGCTTAACTTTTTTCATTATTGTGTAGATACTATTATCATTGTGAAACTCGTAATTAGTTTTATCAAATTCTCATTGCGTCCAAGAGTGGTTTATTCAACGTTTTTAATATAAATATCATATGTTATATATTTTGATTGACATTACGCATTATATAATAATAAGGTATTTTTTATATAATATTATATCGTAAAACATACAGTTATTATAAATATTACAGTATGAGGTCGTCAAAGTACCTACATTGTATAACTCTTTGTTGTATAATAAATTATACACAACACTTCTAAATATTTTTTTTAATGTATGACTCGCTTAATAATTGCTTGGATATTATATAAATTGACGAACATGAGATGTACAATGTATTGTCGACGTTATCGATTCAAACGAGTAACAATTTCGAGTTGATTGCTCCTTCATTTCTTCAGTCATCAGCTATAGATAATTGTAAAATGTACATTATGATACGAATGTATGATACTTTAATGGAATAGCTACGTATAGTTATTAGGCAAGTTTGGGTGCCGGTAGGTTTATACATTATACCGGGTATGATATTCTCTTGGGTCTATGAGTGGTTGAATATAGAATTATGTTTGCTATTCTAAAAAAAAGCTATAAAAAGAGAGCAGTTAATAAACCTCTTATTTATATCCTGAGTTCCATTTTCAAGTACCTACTTTCATACTCCATTGCAATCATTACTTTTTTTCTTTACTATACATTGTTGTTTTGTTATGAACTACACATATGGGTACTCACTCTGAAACAATTTCAGAAATAAAATATAAATTTGAAATAATTAAATATTTATCAAGTTTTTCGACTTAGCACCAAATAGTTTTGAAAAGGATAGTATGTTTTTTTTTGTTCATTTTAGTAATACAACAAATTATGGGACGTCTACCAGTTGCTTCTTGAGATCGGAAAGGTCGGATTTGTATACGAATTGTCTCTCTACGTACCCAAAATTTTATGGTAAACGTAAAAGGTCTTGTACTATAGTTGACTCCCAATGGGCAGATAATAAATGTATAAGTGCTTCCTAAATGATTCAAATATTTTAACCACATTAATATTTATAATTTGAATTATATGTATTACCAAATGATTGTACTAACTAACTATTACTATTATTTTTAATAGTTGTGTATTTTTGGTATAAGCTATAAATGTAATATAATAGTATATAACTACCTAAGAGCTAAGGCTGATATTTTTGAAACTGTACCTACTACATAATTATTCTTTCTTATATAATAAGATGTATATATATATTATGTGTATATAATATTCTATATCGGCACTATAATCAATTCGTTATAATAAAAATCTTTAAACTATTGCAAGACGAATGATAAATGATCAAAACCGCTAGCTGACCATTACTATGAAAACATCATTTATGTGTGGTTACTATGTCTGAAATATTTAAAATGATAATAGTTCTAATAATCACATTTTACAAGTAACTGTGCGAATTAACAGGTAGGTACCTACTGTAAGTACATTTTTAAGCAAGTGATTTTTTAAAAAAATTTATGGAAAAATGGATGAGAGCATGCTTGGTGGAACACCGTCACTGTGGCATCGTTCTAACATTATGTGTTTTAATAATTTATATCATCGCGAGGGTTTATTTTTAGATGTAAAACCTGGGCGCACGTGGTATAATTAAATTCAGAATTAATATATAGGTACCTTAGAATTTGGATAATACACTATAAACATGGAACCATATCCCGATAATCTGAAGCACATACGTATTAGAGACAAGTCTCTATATTAGATCAATAATCTGTGAATACGTAAAAAGAAATGTCACATATATTATTTATCTATTTGAAGTAATGTAAACTATAAATATAAATCAATCAGCGACCAACGGCTAACGCATGCGCACATAGCTTCAATTCTGTATTATAATTTAACGTTTATTTATTACACAATAGGATTCTACTCTCATTTTTTGTTTTTTTTTATCGATTCACACTACGAATTTACATTACATTTTGGAAAAAGTTTTGGTAACGTGAAAGTCGACGCGATGGGACGAATAGTTAATAGGATTTTGTGGTGTCTGTGAAACGACTCGACTGCTCAGATCTCGGGCGAGAGGACGCACAACGGCCAGTAACTCATCGAACCATTTCAGTATGAAATTTTTCATAGTTTTTATACTTGAAATAAGACCACGATATTTACTAAAGTAAAATATAAAAATATCAATATACGCAATAACCTAGCCTATTAATAAGACTAATGTTTATCATTATTGTGTAATATCATATTAATTTATAAATAAAAATTTAATTTATTAAATAAATACTGTTAACACAATTACTTATAATTATAACACAATATATTATTAATTACTATGCATGCAAAAACTCATCTACTTATTTACGTAGTATATTTTAGAGAAGTTTATGAACAACTACTTAAATTCTATTATATGGATGGTAACTAGTGCGAACATTTCTGTGAGTCAACTAGTATATAATTATGAACTCCTTGATTATCGGAGGCAACTAGTGAATATTAACCTTTTTCTGTATGATATACATGGGAGGCAATTCGTATATTTCGGCATTTGGCAGGTAACTAGTGTGCACTGAAATTATGATCTCGCGGCGTTATGGATAGGCAAATTGAATATTCAGGGTCTCGTATTGAGGGTATTAAGAAGGTTGTTGGAAGTAATCCTTTCGCGGTCCCTGCCCCAGTTGTGATACCCAGTTGTAAAAAATAATACGGAATTGTTTTGGGTAGAATACTTCAAAGCACGAATAATACTGTGGATTTTGGAATTATGTAAGTGGGCAAGTATGAGTAGGGATAAGGTGAAACCATCATATACCTAGTTCATTATATTGTATCAATAACGACTGAATTAAATTTTAGTGTAGATAATTCCTATAATTTAAGTACGTAATATGAATGTATGATGTGGAGATTGTAAACTTAGATTATAAAGTAACTCTCACACACGATACACACAATATTTTAATAACCTAATAGCTGACGTTTACAATTTTACATGGCATCAAAATATATCGTAAGATAGTATCTACCTATTCCTAATACAATAATTATTCTTCAACTCTTGTTATATCAATTAAAATAAATTATCATAAAAATACGATTTTTGTATCTAGCTGAGTATAAATGAACATAATTTACAAACTCTCTTAACCCGGTTTTGGTTTTACGAGATCTTTTTTTATGCTTAAGTCAAAATTTGAGTTGATTTAAAATCAAGTATAATAGATACAAATAAAAAATTTTTCTAATTGCATAGTACCTAACGTAAATTAACAGTTCACTAAACGTAAAGAAAATATGGACCTACAATCGTTAAAAAATATTTAATTCAATTTTTTTTTTAAATTTTTTATATGTTTAAAAAACCTCGCATCGACCACAGTCTTAACCGAGCTCTTTATACAGTATCGTTTTTCTAATTACTTATCATTGTTCTTAAACTTACAGTGTTACGCCATGATGAATACAAACATCTGGTTTCTGTAAACTGTTCGGCTTTATTTTTAATTTAACCTCTGATTAGGGCTTTATAAGCACATGGATCATATTTTGTATAGTAATAAATTGTACGATGTTCTTATTAAGATAAAGACGATAAATTTATCTCATAATGAATGGTAGGTGGAATACCTAAGATGGTTTTGGCGGACGTTTCGAAATTCAAAGACGCACTATACTTCGAAACGGAACAACGATACAGCAGATCATCACTGTAACAGACTGCATTAATTGACATACCATAGTATACCACTAATCCGTCACCATCACGGTTCTATACCTATGCAATATAACCGTCGTAAAGATCTCCGAACAATGTTATAACGCATTATTGCCACCCCCCGACCGTGGAGATATTCGTGACAAATTCGCGTCAGACTCCAGCCTCAATCAAATACCCTCCGACTGCAGCAATGTTAATAATAATAATGATAATCGTTGAGCCGATTGCGGTTTATTCGCCTAAATGGCAATAAATATACAATATATATATATATATTATGTTCTTATACCTATACAGAACACCGACTTGTTGTCAACGGTTAACCTCTGCGTTCACTGAGGTATTGTCCAAGTTGCCACCACACTATTGAACTTTCACTAAAACCTCGTCTGCACCTATATTATTATGCTCACAATGTTATTACGTTTGTTTGGATGAATTGAAATAATTATTTGATAGATACAGTCAATTGCATCTTTAGTAAATACGGATTTATTCGCCACCACTTACCGATGGTTAAAGTTACATTCTACAAATCACGATTCCCGGTCTATATCGATCACCGGTCGACCTCAATGACGGCTATATTATACATTATATCAAATATTTTCCATTCCACGCTCATTTTTCATCTCAGATTCAGAATATCAAACTCTTACATAATTCCATTAAAAAAAATGATGCACCTAACAAACATCTATACATTTTATTTTCAAGGACTTATTATAATATCAACGTTTGAAATGTAAAAAAAAACAGAGCTCAAAGTGAACTAAATAAATAAAAACCTCATTTACTCAATATCTGTGTTAATTAGACGAGACAGAATTATTATTTCTGAGAAATCTGTATGGTTTTTTCTGTAGAATCATCAAAATATAAAAATAATTGTTTTTTAATATTTTTATTTCAATCTCTGTATTAAACCATTAAAAACATACTTGTTATGATTTATTTTTTAGAATCTGTTTTAATATTTAATAAGATATGAATAAAGGTTATATAATACATACCCACTTATTTACCCCACCGCATTTCTATTAATTTTCCAAATCTTGTTATTGCTTACATTATTGGTTCTCATTAGATTTTTCTGGAACTGTCTAGTGTCAAACTATTTTTTTTAATAAAGTTGATAATTTTGTTTTTCTTAATTTAAATTTATTCAAGCGTAATGACTCATTTATACTCAACGACTATTTTCTCAAGACGTATTTCTTCTTAATTTAAAAGTGGAATTCTGCATTTTTTTAGTTATTATTTTAGATTTTAAATATTTTAAATTTAAAGCATTATAAAGGATTGTTCTTTATATAAATTTTCTAATTAATCATTGTTATTTTAATAGAATTTAGATTGTTTTAGAAATTTAGTATTACAAGCCACAATTATATAGCTATTAGGTACCTAGTTCACAAAACAAAAATTCACTATTATTTTTTTAAAGTAGATAATGGCGATAGAGTGACTGCAAAAAGAAATAATTGGTAATTACTACCTCATACGTATGTATTGTTTTAGACTTTGAGCAAAACAATACATTTATTGTTTATAAAATTATTGTAATTTTTTTTTGTATCTATCTTCACTCATTAGCTTTTGAAGCAGTAAAAATGCTTGGATTTTGAATTTCAATATTTTTTCTAGTAAGAAAGTCAATATAGTTAGCACTTTTGTGAGTTAAAAGCAAAAAGTTTCCAGTACTTATCTGAGTAATTGAAGGAAACATTATAGTTACAATAATGAAATAAACTGCTTAGTAATATATTCTGACAGACTATCGACGCTCAAAATTGTTTTTCATGTTCAATGATTGATCATTGATTTAAAATTTAACACACCATTATGGTGGCTTACTCAATGACGAGCAAAATTCAACAAATTTTCTAAAGAGTTGTTTAAAATTATTAGTTTTAGTTCCTATTTTTAATATTTTATAATTCGATGTCATTAACATAAATCTCTATAAGTAGTAATTATAGTAGTGTAGTGTTTGCAATATACATATTTAACTAGAATGTTTCAACACTTTTGAGGCCGTTTCAAGTCAAAACTATTGAAATTTAAGTACATTACAAGTATGCAAATTGATCTATTTTAACCTTCTCAATTTAGTAAACGTCATATTCATAAATATTTTGAGTACAATTTCTTTGACCTTATAGTAATTATAATTTAGTATTATAATTCAAAACATTCATTAATTTACCTTTAATCATGAATATTAAAATCACTGTGAAGCAAAAAGTAGTAAATTATAGCTACCTTTAGTATTCGTCAACACCAATTATTGCATTTATATAAATTGTATGGTATCTATGCAATTTAAATGTATTATTAAACACTTTTTTACCTTGTGTATTATACATATCCAGTAAGTACTATTGTAATTATAAAAATAAAAAAATAATATACGTATTATACTTAACTGCCTAATTATATATTATAAGCTATTTGTATTTTATGGAGTTTTATTAAAATAATATAAACATAGCTACCGCACTAACTACTTTTTTGATTTATGCCTATTTCATAAAATGTATGTTTAAACTAAGTAATAATTATCATTATGGAATATGTATATTGTATGTGTATACAAGTCAGTTATCTTATATCTTGCTCTAAAAATTAAATTAATATTTGTCCAAATATCCGATAGGTAGTTAATTATCGATACATATTCGTTTAATTGAATATTGTACTAAACACATTATTATGTATAGGTATACTTAAATATGTTGTTTACAAAATAAATTCACAATTACCAATCCTCCGTTGATCCAAATTAACTTTATTTTAATTTAAATTTGTCAAAAGAATATTCCTATTTTCTAACATATAATAGCAAGAAACAAAATGTTCATCATTTAGTTCATTAAAAAAAATGTATGTCAATATATTGTTTTGTTATTTTGATCAAAATATAAAATTGATTGCAATGTTGAGTCAATTAAGATGTCAAGTTAGTGTCAGGACAAATTATTATCTAAGCTGTTGAATAAAATATTATACCGTTTCACAAATAACATTATATTATAAAATATATATTAAATAGTGTGCAGAATTTATTGAATTAATTTTATAAATGTTAACGAAATTCAAAAATAATTATATTTTGAATTATAATATAAACAATTTCAATATTAATTGAATAATATCATGGCTGTTTTAAATAATAATTTAATACTATTACTGAAACATTTTTAGTAGATTTTGTAATCAAAAAAGAGACACTCATGTTTGCCTTGAACATATATTTTTAAAATTCAAAATAATTGTACTTGAAATTAAATACGAAACCAACTAAAACAAGGTCTATCCCTCATAATGCTAGTAGTACAACCAAAAAAATCACATATGAAATATAACAAATACATTCGTTTGTAATTTATTGTACATTGTTCGATTATTTTCTGATTTTTTTGGACTTTATTTTAACCAATAGAGCTTATTTGCGCCTTCAAATTATACAACAGCAAAACTGTGAAAGAATTTTTTCCAGAATAATAAATGTCAAACTAATTTTGCTGAACATTGTTGGAGCACCCACAAATTTCGTTTGACATTGTTTTCACCTAGAGAGCTTTTTTTTTAATTTGTGCAAGATTTAGTAATATAACAAGGAACTTAAACGTTTATAATTTTTTCCAAGTAAAAACTGTGTACATTGCA
>PVMI01026754.1:0-17730 GCA_008528875.1 Aulacorthum solani
GATACTTACGGCTACAGCAGAAGTGGAAACGTCTAACAAGTGACAAAGCTCGGGCGGCGTCGATAACCCGCCAGTAAACATTACAATTAATGTGTGCATAATGCGTGTACACGCTATACATAATATATAATGATATATAGAGGGACATCAACAATATTGTTATTGTACTGACCTAACAACGGCGGCGGCAAGTATCGCCCTCGGCCGTTGCAACGAGGACCAAAAGCGAACGCTGGAAAAGCTTTTGAAACGGCCGCGGGCTGTGAGCGGGAAAGCAAGACTCGTGGGACTACGGCCTATATCATTATATCACGTCGAGTGCGGGCTCTTCGCGGGCGACGAAGCGGTTCGCGAGTATTCCCGTGACACGATTTTCCGCATATTATAATAGGTATATAACGTCATACATAGTATTGCATTATAATTATTCGCATAATATTGCTGTCATTATTTTCCCCTCTGTTTTTCGGTTTTGCGGACGGTACATGTTAATCGTCGAACGAGACGAAACCGCGAAAAGGAAATAAAATAACTGCTNNACTGCTCTGACTGCAGCACACATGCCCACGCAGCGCACACGTCTTGTATTTATTGGTCGCACGTGTAACTCGGTTTGCGGGGGATTAGCTGCCGTCAATACGAATGGACAGTATGTGACGAGACTGAACAAACGCACCCTGCGAGAGGCGGATATATGCAAATCCGCTCGGTTTTCGTGTACACCCTTCATACGCATGTAAGTGCATAGGGTACACTCGGTGCATTGTGTTGCAGACGCGCGGGAGGGGGGGGGTTATTCGGTGACTGTTTGAGAAAAAAAAAATTCCAAAAAGTACGCAACTCTGGTTCACCGATGGAAACGTGTATATTGTATAATATATAACCTTCACGAGCGTCCGATCGAAATCAAAATAGTAATAAAAAAAATCGAGTCAGGCCCGAGTGAGTAGCTGGCATTATATATACGTACGTATGAAATGGCCGCGGGTTCTTATACCCTTTTGTACACTGCAGCCCTGACCGTTTTAAATCAAATTCATCGTAACTGAATAAAATACGCGTATACACGCGACGAACAAAGGTTAATAAATAAAGTATAAGGTGTACCTACATAATACCCTTATGCGCTGGCAGACCCTCTTTCATGTAGGTATTTCCCATATAGGTTCGCGGAAAACGAATCGGACTACTCGATCGGGATCAATCGTGTTGAAAATTTAAGACATTATGCAACGGAATGTTTTAGTGCAAAGATATAGTTAGGAATACTTATGTGTATCATATAATATAATTATCGATATCGTAATAGAAATAATATTACGATTTATTAATACGATAGGTTTTATTGAAAAAGTACAAAAATAAACCACTCGTTTTATAAAAATATTTATACAAAATATGTATATATATTATAAACTAGACATGCTCTACTATTATAGGATTAACTGGATTGACCAATTCTAACACAAAATGTACCCGCACTTGACGCTTTTCGACTTTATCAAAATTATTGTTAATAAATTACCACATTGCAGTTAGTTTGACGTTCGTCATCAACACGAGTAAACTAGAAACTAGAAACCCTTCCCCATATAACTAATAATGTAACTATGTTTAACCCTCACAACTCACTCAAACCGAACACGTTACACTTTAATATGTACTAATGCATTTCCATTAGGTATGCTTTTACAAGTGCTTTTGCTATGAGTTTTTTTATAAGAAAAAAACATTTTTTTTTAATAATAAAATATTTTAAAACTAAGCTTGAAACGTTTCCAATTATTTGCATTATATAACTTAACCTAAGTGTAATCCACTTCAAAAGTAAAGTTTTTAATGATTTATTAGAATAATCAACAATTTAAAATAATATAAAAATGTTGCTTTTTTAATAAGATAAAAAAAATTACAATTTTCGGTTTTAAAATTAAAAATGCTTTATGAAATAATAAGTATTAACATTTTCCGTATTTTTTTCAATTTCTCCCTCTCCCATGTGTATGTTTATAATTTTTTCCATACGCATGTACACACATACAAAACGATTATTTTCATATTATTTTTTTATATCCATTCATCCTCTGAAAAAAGAAACAACAGATGTGCAAATTAAAAGACCATTTTTCTCGTAGACCATTCAATATCCGTTAATGATAAATGATTAATGAACATATTCATAGTATAAAAATATACAATTCAGATTTGGAACAGACTAAATATGCAAATCGTAAAACTGAAATATTGTTTATCTGTATTTAATAAAGTTTACATGAACAGAGGGAAATAAAATCGAAAAAATCGCAAATAACATCTGAACATGTAGCAATATTTAGAGGGGTAAACTTTTAAGGACCTATGCAAAGTGTTGACTGTTGTAAAAACTTTAGTTACTCAAAGAAATCTTTATTTAAGCTTATTGGGTATGGGTAAAAATAGAAATACAAAACAAATCCAAAACAAATCAAAGTTTTAAATTTGCTGTGTGTTAAAACCTTCAAGTATATAATATGTAAATAGGTACCCAATTCCTTCCATTCACACACTGTGGAGCAAATCATAAAGGTTTTCCAATTTAAAAAAAAAAAAATTGCCACACGAAATACGAATGAGTACAAAATACTTTATAGCGTGAAGTCATATACTAACATTAATTATAATCAATGGCACCATCACGTTTGGATGGACAATCTCAAACCAGCGTTGTAATTATTACAAACAGTACAACAACAATTATTTATTTATAATTGTGTTTTGAAAACGGTTTTCATTATTTTTATGTTACGAAAAGGTCACGTATATGCACGGGATTAATGTAGGCAGTTTATACACATATATGAGGGACAAAAGGAACCCGTGCGGAAGTGTCATTCTGCACCAGACAGTTGTAACATTGGCGAAACGTGCGTTCGGTTGTTTTGGGACGATTTCTTTTTCGATTTAAAAATCATAGCCATGTTCACATAAATATGTATATGCATACATGTATATATTGTATTACAGTTAATAAATCGTGTTAAACGATAAAAATGTATAATATAAAGAGACGTGTGATTTATTATGCGAACACATACGGACGTTATAAAATATTATGTTTCTTGAATTCTTAACGCACATTCGCACTATGAGGAATGCTGAGGGATTTCGGAGTTACGAATTATACATTTTATTCGCATTACGTCGTACTCCCTAGTCCCTATACCTATGTTATGCGTGAATGCCTAGCTAAAAATTGAAAACAATAATTCTTATGAAAACACAACTGCAGTAAACAGTCACATATTACGCATACAATTGAAATAATAATATATTGGCCCGAGTGGCATATTATTTTATTCGGGCGAAAACTTGTGTAAGCGCATTATCATAATAATATTATATCTATCGAACCCGCTATGATAATATATATCATTATTGACGTTTACCGGCCGTGAATAAAAATATATAAGGTAGAGGGAGGGAAATGCCGTTTTAACCCCCTCTGGCATATTCGGATATACCCCGGTCGTCCAGCCGTCCCTCATCGCCAAGCCACGAATCCTCCCCCTAGACGTGCATATAATAATATATTAAATTAGTATCTATATACTACGAATTTTCTTCTGTACTTCTATATACTTATCTAGTCTGCACGCACACCCGAGCACCGCACCCTTCATACACCTAAGCGTGTATAATTTAATATGTATATACATACATGTGGGCTATATATACCTGGGGGAACCGCATTCGTTATAGCGGTCGTTAATATTGTATTATTTCGGAGCAGTGGCGGTTTTTGGACGCGGCCGGATAATAACAGTTACGACAACCCGACATCACGACGGGCGTGTTATATATACATACATATATATGTATATAATACGTACACATATACATACAATGTTTAGAGGAGTATTGTTTTTAAAAGCCTATTCCGCACACTCGGCGACGGATTATTCGCCATAATAATAATAATAATAATAATAACAACAACAAGGGCCACACACTACACAGCGCCGCTGAACACGTATCGCCTATATACGTATATAATACTAATAAAAATAATATTATTAATAATATTACAGGCTGTGGTATTTGGTTTTTCTTTTTTGCAGGGACAAGCAAACGGCATTTACGCTGCACCGGGGGAGGTTTGCGAGAAACCCACCCTGTGACGCCCTAGCCGCAGTCTCTCCTCCAGCCCCGTGGTTAGCAGTAACTCAGAGTTAACGGCGGCGGTGGCGGAAAAAAAACCCGTAAATACGCGGGGCCGCTATCGAGACGCAAACACGCCCCAGCGCCACCGTCTTGTTATTGGCGCGGGGGGGGGGGTACAGTGCAGCGAGTATTTTTCTCGGCGTCCCGAAAACACTTCCGCGTAACCGCAGAAAATCGCATACGGTGCGCATAAATCACCGGGTGTATAATATGTATATATATACACGACCTACCTGCGAGGTGACTCTTTTTTTCTTCTTATTTCGTCCGACGTTGGGAAAACTTTCCGGTAGTTCGGAGGTGCTATCATTTCCACATTTCGTCCCCGTTCACCCGATAAAACTCGGCTTGACGCCATCCACCTTGCCACGGTGGAAGAAAAGTACACACGCGCGTCGTATATATCGTCCTGTCACCTCCCGATAATGCCGAGAGGGAAACGGATAAGCGGACTCTTCCCCGTAAAATGAAATCATTTTACCGCCCAGTAAATTGTCGTTATATTCGACCCTTATATATAATATGGCTTAGAATAAACCCGAACGGCCGATAACTATCGAATCACACGAACCTTGTGAACGGATTCGGACGAACACGATAATAATGTTATTAGCTGAGATCCGGAGACGAGAATATTAGTTTTAAATCTTACACTCGGCAATACTATCACCGATGCCAACCGACTTTATTAATGATTATAATAAGCTATAATATTATGTGGATAGGAAATCACACTGATGTATGTTTGTTTTATTTATAATTACCTATGTGATAAAATAGTTTAAATTTTAAACTCTTTGGAACTAAAAATGTTTAAAAGATGACTTGAAAAGACCGCACGTGAGTAGTTGACATATATTGTAATAGACAGTTATGTCATCTAGAAGTTCTAAAAAATACGAAAATTCGAAAACTCAAGATATATTTAAGAGATACAAAACGAATTTCGGTGGTCAACGAATTACCATAGATAGGTATATTTGGCAGCCTGCAGGCGGGAGCTAAGGTTATAATTTTAATATATTTTAGTTTCGTCTTTCTCGGAAGCAACTTGGAATTGAACTCATATTATATTATAAACGGTTGCACATATCAACTTGGTATATATAATCAGAAACGTTTCGACGTTTAATGTTTGCTCGTATACTATACGGACATTAATTACGCGTCCTTTGTAAATCCACGTGAATATAATATACCCACTATATAATACTATGAATGGACGCTATGATGGACCGCAGTATTTGAGTAGGTGCCTATAATAATGTCGGTTTCAACGAAATTCGCTCTTGCAAAGATAAACTAATTACGCTTGGCCGATCATGATTACATCGTGTGGTTTTTATTCGACGTGCGTGCAGTGTGCTTTTTAAGCTTTTTATCTTTTTCGATTGTGACTGCAGCTTTGGGCGTTGTAGATAACAGACTTATCACAATCTAATAACGTAATCGTCGAAATGCTCAGATTGTTATTGTTCCACTGTAGTTTGTGTCGGACTTCAAATTTGAATTGTTTGTTTCTAAATAATAATATTATTTGACTGTTCATTACTTCACGTCTTCACGAGTACCTAACCCTTAAGACGGAACATTAAAAATAAACTCTCTTGCACATAACAAATCACGTTGATTGGTCACTGTGACACTGTCTACTGCAGTTCACAAACATACTGTTTTAGATTTTATGAGGGAACCGATAAATAAATTAATATTGTTTTTAGTCTTAATATTGACACTCATCATCATAGACTATAATATAGAGATTGCCATCTTGATAAAATGACATTTTTAACTCGTAAACGTCGAATTTTAAACATCGAACTGTGTTGAAGCCGTGTCTGACCAATAAAATAATAAAATACACATGACATTTTTATATTGTGTCGTTGACTTAATATATTATATCACACATCACTCACTGTTTCATAGTATTTATAATGACTCTTCGGACTCGCTTAGGACGTGTTTCGGCTTGTCATTTGAACTCCGACGTAGGTACGCGAATAATAGTAATAATAATATAATTTAACTATAATAATAATAATAATAATAACAATACAAGACTTTACTATAGTATAATGATATTCGTACAAATTTCGATAGAACCGAAATTCGGAATGCTGCGGGTGTTAAAAATAGATATATTTTTTACCGTGTTCTCGTTTATTTTTTACGGTCGCATTACCATAATAATAATAAAAATAATAAGTAATATACAACCCCGAAGAACAGGACGGAGACATACACACAATGGAAGGAAATAAATATTAACGGATACGGCAATAGTATTATAGTCAGTCGAGAATTGTTTCAGTTTCAGTTTTTTTATTATTATTATTATTATTATTATAATATTCATTTTTTTTTCTTCAACCCCCCGGTTAATTCTTTCGCGGAGACCTATACATACCTATATAGCCGACCGTCAAGCGTGCGTGCGCTCGATCACCCGGGTGAGAGGAGGAGGTTGTAAGAACTTTATCGTTCAAGAACAATACTTTACGACGGCGACCGGGTTACAGAGACAATAATAATAAAATTATAACAGTAATGACGACGACGACGACGACGACGACGATAATAACAATAATAATATAGGGTTGGTTGGTATTTTCAGTTGTAGTCGGTAGCAGAGGTAAGCTTTCATTATTATATTATGTACAAAATATGATTTATACAATTATTGTTTTCACACACGAAGAACCGCACTATAACACTGTTTTCACATATTATTATTATTTGCAGCAACCTATTTCGCTTTTCCATGTCAGTTGCACGCTACTCTCTCCACAAATTCGCCCGGAAAACAATTATAAAATATAATATTACAATACTCACATATGGCACACAAGCGCTTATCGTGTTACCTGCGTGTTAATACTGCTTTTGTTTTTATTACAATAATATTATAATCGGTATTAATATTATTATTGTTGCTGCTGCTGCTGTTGTTGTTGTTGTTGTTGCTGTCGTTGTTTGTTGGTTGTTGGTGTTATTAATATTGTTGTTATTACTGTCGTCGTCACCGGTGTAATCGAAATTGAATTTTCAGAAACACGAAGACAACTACAAGAACCTGTGTACTTATCCTTCACTATCATATAATATAACAGTACAATACGAATACGCACAAAAATGAGTGAAAAAGTTATTGGCACTTTTTGTCACAATAACGAAACGTAAAAAAAAAAATCACAAACCTCTTTTTTTCTAAACCTAAGGAAAACGCCTCAATCCACATAATGTTATACAAAAACACAACAGTTTTGGAGGGTATAAATTTGAATTGTTCTCGGAAAATCGAAAAGTCATTATTTACAAGAATTTCCCATATTATTATTATATACATATACAAACGGCGTGTCGCTGTGTCGTTTCAAAAATAAAAATGTATATATTTATACATAAATCAGAAGAAAAAAACTACACACGACTCTTTTCCTATTACTGCTCTGTGAAAAGAACTTTTTATGTTTCCGCCGGTTAAACACGTTTAAGCAAATAACGTATTAAACTTGATGAATAAATCATTTTTTCAATCTCTATGTTTAATAGAATATTATAATTTTATCACTAGATTATTGTCGAGCATTTTACTAAACAACGTTAGTCCTTAAAACGTCAAATAGAACGCATTAAGATTTTTTTGTGTTTCTCGTTGTATCATCAAAATTGAAAGTAACATTTTTTTTTAGTCGAAACTTTCATTTAACGTTTAATAATGTGTATCTATGTCAGCAAACACAAATATTTAAAATAGACTAGAAAAAATAGAATGATGTATTTAAACTGTTTTATTAAAAAAATGATTTCTTTTTTTGATTCTATTGGAATACATTTTGTAACCTACAATTTATGAAATTATAATTTCAATAAAAATTCAATTTTGTATAATATGTTTATAAAGTAAGGAATTATAACTTCTGTGAAATCGATTGTATACTGTACCACCACGGTGATAAAATAATTTACAGTTACTGAACCTCTTTCAGAAATTTGTTCTATATCAACAAATCTGAGAAGTATGATTAAATATGAATCCACTTGACAAAGACAACAAAAACTTTTAAACCAATAATATTGTGTAACAGAATTGAGTCAATAATTTCTAAAGATATCACAAACCACGTTAAACATTTATAATATACGACACAATAATTTTACTCCAAACTAGTTTTCCCATTTGACACTTGACAAAACTTTAAGCTAACAACTTTAAGGGATTAAATTACATCTAAATCGCCCATACGGTTCTCATTCGTTCGATAATAGGTTTCCTTTTTCATTTTACGTCCAACCACTTAGGTAATTATTTCCAATCGGCAGACTTTTCATCCCTGACGTCATAACTACGCATACGACAGCAATATTTTGAACCCATCAAATGCTTTTAGAGGCCGGGTGGAACGAAATCTATTAGCTTCGACGACCGATGCTGTGGAGGCCGAAACGTAATAGCTTCGAATTGTGTTGCGTATACGAGTGGTATATGCTTCATTAGCTTTTATTTACGTCCATTGAACAACGTTTGATAATCCAATAATATCGTTTAAAGTTTATCCTGACTTGGCTTATTAGTTATTAACTAACGTGAAAATATATTTACCCGGTCGCACAAATGAGAAATGTTGGCAGCTACCTACTACATTTTAGGTGAAACGAAATTAACGGCGATCCTTTCGCAGTTTTGACCGACGCACGGGAACTTCCTGGGGGGATTATTCGAAAGATACTCCGGTCCGGGGAATTCTGCAATGCTCGCTATGAATTATAATATGATTTATAACTATTTATATGCCTACTCGAAAATCAAATCTCTCACATTCATGACAGGGCGAACAACCTCGATTTCCCCGATTCGTGTAACAAATTATAATAATTGTTTCATAGCATTTTGCAAGATTGAAAGGTAATTGATAAAATCACTTTATGAAAATGTTGAAATCTAAAACTTCAAAATGAACCATAATTGGTCTCACACTATTACAACTCTGAAATATAATTTGGTTGAGCAAACTAGTAAAACAGTACATAGTTCAGAAAATTTTTTAAATAACGATTTGAACATAAATATTAAACATAAAGGCACTAGCATTATAAATAAATATTGAGTTTTGTTTTTGTGAAAATATTTAATAACATAATTACATAAATATAAATAAAATATCCTAAAGTCCAATAGGAATAATATTATAACATCCTTATTAACTATGATGAAAAATAATTGTTAACCACATATATTCGATCAGATTTAATTAAATGGCTTCACCAGAAAACATGAAAAATAATATTTGTTTGTAATAAAACTTTAAAATAATTACAATAATAACAGCTCAAACATCCCGATTGTAAATAAAATGAAATGAAAACGGAAAAAAAATCAAATATAATAAAAAATCACTTTTTCATTTTACACATACTTCCAACGAAACGAGCCGTTTCTCGCATTGCCTACCCCAAATATTGTGTTGGAATAAGTTTTGAATGTAGCCGAACTGCACGTTACGTTTCTACGAATTTGAACACACGACAATAAAGTATAAACTATATAAAGTATACGCGGTAAACACTTTATATTCGTTTTATCCATTTTCATCGTAAACGCTCTTATGCGCTAATGCTCTACATAGTCGGTATAATAAAATATAATTTCAATAATAATATTTGATATTTATTTTAGGTATACCATATATTTAGTGTATGGAGGTATTATAGGTAAACGTTATACATTATATCGCGTATTGGTATGTATATGGACATTTAAACATTTTAAAACCGTCAGTATTTTATAATCATACGGTAAGCAGGTTGCATAATAATATGGTTTTTGGAGAATTTATCTCGGGATGAAATATTATTTTGTCCGATTAAAAATATAAAAATACACAAGCGCATGGAATTTGAAACTCGAGGAACCGTTAAAATCAATAAAACAATTATTATTGTTATATTGCCCCAGCAAAGCTAATATTCGAAAATGTGGGAAAAATCGTAATATGCCTTTCTGCTTCATAGACTTTTGTCCACAAGCATTTATCAACCGTGTACAGTGTATACTCAAAATATCGAGTCCAATGTAATATATTATCTTAGCGTCGAAGCAACAATAATTTACAATGATCTGGTTTTTATCAAACGCAGACAGAACACATATGTAATCGTGTTCCAGAATGTTGCATTATTCAGTCGAAAAACGGAAAAATATATTTATTGTCCTCCACAAGTTGGTGTTCATTGATACTCGTCGTGGCAATGCACGTCCTAAGCGAGATTTACCACGTCAGTATTAAACTAAATCCAAGTTTTATTTTATTTTATACTTTAGGTATAAGTAACAAGGACTCAATATTTTAACTACATATATATATATCATAATAAAACTATATTTTGTAATATGTTGCATAAAACGAAGGTTCAACCTTGCGCTGTCTGTTGTAATATAAAAATACGTGTGTTTCCGAATGTACTTTAAGCACTGTTAAAAACTAACATTCTGAAACAGACCGTTCCACAAAATGCTTTAATTGCTTTTTGTATTGTTATAATTAATTTAAAGTAAGAAATTAAAAAACTCAATTGTTTTTGTTTTCCAATACCGGGTTTAAGTCAGGATTAAAATACTTAGGTATACACACAATAGTAAAGATTAATTTTGAACGAACTTTATTATTATTTAAAATATTGTCAATCGATGATGAAATAATGTTTTTCTTCAGTGGCGCTAACAATCGACTTCGGTAGCTTGGAATCATAGTATTAAGAAAAAAATAATAACAACAACAACAAGAACAAAAAAATAATAAATTCTTTTCAATCTGCTTCACAGACTCAAAGAATACAGAAGTAATCACGTCAAAAAGAAATACGGTATAAAAAAAAAAATGAAAAATAGTTTTTTGCATGGTCTTAATAAAATGCCATTGTCTATACAACGATTATCAGAATAGTATTATGCCATAAACAAAAAAAAAATATTCGTCTAAACGGTTTTGATAGATAAACGTTTGAAATAATAAAAATAATGTAGTCTTGTAAAATAAAAAAATAACATTATACATATATATAATAATGACAATAAACGAGAAGTGCATTAGTTGCAATTTTAATAGCCCGGGCAGGCGGGGTTGAATGTGCATATGACAAACGCACAAACACGAACTTCCGCTGACCCTAGCTGGCCGGTGATATGCTCCCTTGGACGATCTCTGTTTCTTTTGAAGCTTAGCATATATAATCTCTCAGACCAAGTGCACTTGAAATGGATATTATTTCTGTCAAGAGAACGTAGTTGGATCACTGCCAAATAATGTTTTTCGTTTAGACACACAAAGCGTTTCATCGAGAAAATTTAATATACATTCTGTACCGAACGGCTACTAATAAATCACTGGGCGTTTACCAGGGCTTATTCTCATACTTAAATGACATTTTAATGGACAGTAGAGGAAATTTGATGTCAAGAAGGTTATTTTTATCAACGGTACTTTTCAGGTAAACAAAAACTCAGAGCAAATTTATCCGGAAAGAAATAATCAATAACATGATCAAATATCCAATATGATTTATTTATTTTTATTCCTATAAAAATCGTATAAGTTATATAGACACAAATTTAAATTAATTAACAAACAAATTATTTTCGCTAGGTATGAATAAATTGCATAAGCATTATACTATTCCGAAATGCAGTTGTTATAGGTTTCCTTGTTCAAAATATTTGTTTTGAGTAGTTGATAATCCTCACCAATTTTTGAAACATTTTTTTATAAAACTATATCTAATAATATGTAAATTATTTATATTTTCCCCTTCTTCTGAAGCAAAACATATTTATTTGTACAAATACTTATAAAAGTAAAATTAAGTTTCATTACATTTGAAGCTGAAAGAATTGTAGCTTTAATTTAAAAGTAATTCGTCAAAAATAGAAACTGTAATAAATATTAGATGTGGATAGTATAAATATACAAGTAATTTTAGTATACATACATAATATTGAAAAAAACATTGCGGTGAAAAAAAATGTTATAAATATAAACTGAAGCTAGACAACTCGTCCGAAAGTTTATACTTCTTTCAACAGTTAAGGACCGGAAAAAGAAAAACGTGGTCAGAACTAATGGAACGGATAATGTTGTATAGGATGAGTTGAATTGATTGCCAAATCGTATAGATGTGGTTTAAAAAACTTGACGGGGCAATTAACAGTATCAATGTTTTAGTAAAATAGATTACAAAAATATTATTCGAAGTCAAAAATATCTCCATGACAGTTAGAAAAATAGTGCAATACATCTTTCTATACAAATATACAATACGCGTTTCAGTCAACTTTTTAAAAATGGTTTTTAACTTGCTATTGGAATAATTCAAATCACATAATCACAATAATTATATCATTAACATTTGGCATCAATAATTTCACCGGAGGTTGATTCTGGAAAAATCTGGAAACCACAAACGATAATGTTAATATATTATATTATAAAAAGTATTGACAACGAAAATCTGAGGAAGGTAATAATATGATTATTCCGCGACGAGATTGTGAAATGAAGATGACATTTAAGTTGACTCTCAGCTGTAATTACTGAGAAAATCTAATTTTGCTGCCGGATTTTCGTGATGGCGTCAGCAAGTAAGCAAGTTACATTATATACTATAATAATACTCAAATAATATATAATGATGCTCAACACGGTGATAATAAATAGGTACACCGTGATATAAATTACGTTTAACGGGCCTATCATGTTTTTATAGAACCATTATAAAACGTGTATTATTTCGTTTGCACTGACTATGAAAAATGTACCCTAATGTATTTTAATAATCGACAAATATAAGTGTAGAACGCATATAATTATATAGTAGTCGGATCCAGTCTCAACATCGCCCAAAAGCACTGTTGTATACAAAGAAACCTCATTCTTCTTTAATCTTATAAATCAATTAAAACTAAATCATTGTTTTGTCAAGTCCGTGCTAAAACCGCAAAACCTACGTAGTACGTACTATAAAGTTTTGCTTCTCCGGTAAAACTATTATCGATTAAAAACAACAATTCGGAATAAAAATATTGTCAACACAATGATATTATTTGAATATTCTTGTAACAATGACCGCATTCATTATATTTTGTATTCAAATGTGATATCTATTAAAAAAAAACAGGTACACGCATTATTTATTTCGGCATCTTAAGAAAAAAAAAATAAAAGCTCCTCAATCAGTATTACCTTTCGAGCCATTCTAGTCTAGTGAAAATAACTAAATATAATATGTATATATATATGTATTAGTACGCCGACGACGACGTATACGAATTATAGCCATCCAGAATGATGGATCTCGAAATCCGATATGGGATAATCGTGGAGCTCGAACGAGATTGGACAGATTAAAAAATTCCGTGGAGATTTGCGTGGTAATGCTGTAGGCGTAGGTGTGTGTGTGTGTGTGTGTGTTTGTGTTTGGAGAGGGAGTGGAAGTGGTGGTAGTGATGGTATTTGGATGCAAAAAGAATGTGGTGGGAGAGGTTAGTGGAGCAGAGAAAAACCGTGAAATATGGCCGTGCACGGTTTATTGGATTGACCGGAATGAGAGAGACGCGGGGTCATCCATCACCCGGAACGGGGTCCCCCATTGCCCGCGCTCTCTATATATTCATATGTATATATATAGAGAACGAAGAGGGGTGAAAAATATTAAACTCGTGGAAATATAATATAAAAACACGGAGCCGTGGACGAGAAGGGTGGTGAGAGATAGTGACGGAGAAAGAGAGAGAGAGAGAGAGAGAGAAAGAGAGAGAAATTTTGAGAGAAAAGTTTGACTTTCATTAAAAATCTCTAGCAAACGTATATGATATAAAATATACATATATACTCATGTATATTTGAGTAAAACTGTATATTATAATATTTATTTGTATGTAGGTACGTATACGGTATACCCTATGAGTGACAATATTATCATAACTAGAAAAATATATTATTAAAGTTACAACTGAGGACGGCGAAACGTTCACGTGATGAGTAATATAATTTAAGAGTAAAGAACCAAAGTCTTGGCTAAGAGAAATCTTTCATTGATACACTCGCAGCTACTAATTTCTATTGTGAAACAAATTTCATATTTTTAGCCCTTGGTATCAATATCCTTCCTTCTTTAAGATTCATCTTCACCACCGTTACACTTCTTGCCTGAGGCTTTTAAGCTCTGAGTGAAATTTTCATTTTGACATGGGAGTCACATCAAATATTCGTCATCGTAATTCAATTGCGGTGCATAGGATATATTATAATATATATACAGCAGCGACGTACGGAATCTCTATTATATAGAGATACGGAGAGTGTAGGTGAAATGTATGGATAAAGTGAGTCGGAAAGAGAGTGGGTGGCTGAGAGATGGAAACAGAGACGGAGGGGGTCGCATAGTATTAGCATCGAAGGGGATCACATTCGTCGCATAATGGTGTTTTTCGTCCCGCACGACTTTTATGGTTTATTTAAATTTTCCACTCCACCCTAAACTACAGTTTTATTTTTTCGAGTTCTTATTTTACATAAAATAGAAAATAAACAAAGTTTGTTTTAAAAATCACTTTGATGAACGCACATTAAAACTCAAACAGTACAGGGGTCCTCTGTTGTCGCAGCTAGTATAAGCAATTTTTACGAAAACCGCAACGCAAACATCGATTACCAAAAACGCGGGGTTCGAGACTCGACAGTACAGTATATTTTTTTTTCAGTAGTACGATACTATGATTCTTACACATGCAAAATAATATGACATAACGTCACATCAATCTTGTGCCGATCCTAAATTATATAGAATGCATCGATTTGGTTGTAAAATATTAAGTGTAGGTATCGTAGTTTTATTAATCAATTAAATAAGAACAATAAGAAATATGAAAAATATGTAATTATTTTTAAAAAAATTGTTCAAAAATTATTCAAAAACCTATAGTCACACTGAAATTATTGTGACACTTAAGTCCCAAAAGGTAATTTTTGAATCATATATTTTCTTTGAGTGTAATATGTTTAGAAACTTTTAATTCGTTATTCTGTCAATACAGAGATCGACACTCATGGTTTTAAATATTTTGAATACCTCTTTTGCGTAAACTACTATTGAATTCGATAGTGTAATTTATTGTGTAGATGAATATGATACCATTCTATTGTATGTGTATACCATTTACTTTGGATAATATTCGTGTTAGGTAATATCGCTTATTCATTAATAAATAATAATGCTACATTTTATTTTTAATTATTTTTTTTTTATCACCATTATTCTTGACGCTTATTATTGATAGCAACGATATACGTAGTATAGTGGACCGTTTATATTTTTTGTGCCAATTTTCAATGTTCAGTGAATACATTACTGAACAATGATTTATAGCTTATGAAACCAAATATCATATATCATATAAAATCGAAATTAATTGAACATCCGAAATAATCCACTATAACATTGTTCTAATATGAATTAGACGTGTGAGCCATGAGTTTACTTTTTCAGATGGTCATGAAAAACACATAGTGAAGTAACACCTAGAATAACCATTACGACTGGCTTTGAGAAGGTCCAACAGAATTTTAATTGTGTTTTGTATTTGTTAAAAGGGTTTTTTTTAAAAGCAATTAATTTTCTGCAAATTTCAGATGATTGAAAGTTTAAATCACCAATTTTCGGCCATTGCCAGAGTAGGTGAAGCTAACGATTTTGCTTAAAATAATACATGCGTGAATCTACTATGTATTATAAATGCTAAAGAATTAAAAGTCAAAAAAAGGAATACAATCTTTTATCGGAGACTCAATCGTTGATAGTTCAATAAAAAACGTGACACTTTACTTTTGTGAACTGATGACGATTGACAAGAAAGAGACCTTCTGAAAGGAAATGAAAAATAAACTTTACTCTTCCTAATGACGCATTTCTGAGTGTCAAGCATAATGATTCGAAATGTAAAAACGTTTATCGGATTTAGTTTTTTTTTTCAATCAGAATAATTTAATAATAAGGTATAAAATATACACTTGGACTTTTATGCATACAAAGTTATTGTAATTTATTTTTTGATAAGCATCATTATTTACGACCTCGGTACGAGTATAATATCTCTCTTTGTTATCGATTTATTTGATAGTTACGTATTAAATATTTGAAACTAATTGTATAATAATATATATTAAATGTACAAATTGTATTATGTCACCAAATAATGCAAAAGTCACCCTTAATTATGTGTAATGAAATTCATATTTCATAATTAGTTTTTTTCTCGAGATTTTGAGCTATAGTTATATTTCCTCAATTAAAAATGTATCTTTCAATTGATGTTTAGTACAATATTATTTTCAATCTATAGAATATAAGTAAAAGTACACGTATGATTAAAACTTATAAGTCTTTAATGGTGTCTTAAAATAATTAGGTACCTACCTACTCAAAATATATTTATATTTTATATACCATAATAATTTATTAAAGTATATAGTTAATTATATAGTATTATATAGTTTGATGTATTTCAAATAAGTCAAAGGAGAGGCTAGTAACATCATGTACAACACATTTTTTATAGTTTTACATATTAGGTGGCTAAGTCACTATAAATGGAAGGTACGACTAATGGGAAGTCGCTTAGAATTAAACATTCTACTGCTATATGTATGTTTAGTAAAATAATTGCAGTTTACGTTTGAGATTAAAATACAGTGCTCATTATACTTATGTGTGTGTGGTTTCTACCCTAAAAAAGGGTGGTAATAAATTTATTATTGAAACTTATGAAAAATTTAATATTATATAATAGTTTATAAGAACTATGATATACCAGAACAAAATATAATATTATTAAGGATGGACTTGATGTATCAATTTTGCCTATCTAAACTGCCGTGTTAAGATTTAAATATTGAGACGCATTAAGACAAAACTAAACATGGGAAAATAACCTTTCAAGTTAAAAATTATAATATTACGTATAATAAAAAAAATGTATGCAAAAACTTACCTGAATAAAATTTAATTGTTTGACACAATGTTGAAATTCAGTACACTTCAACAACACCATACAATAAATCTGAAACAAATAATAGTAGCTTATAAAAATAGGAAAAAGTTATTTTATACTAACAGGTGAAATTTCTTAATAAATAATATTATGGAATAATAAAAAGGGTAGAACTGGTGAAAGGCAACTCCAAATATGACTCCAACAAATAAAATATGTTTGACGCCAGTGGTTTGTTAGAATTTTTGCAATTCGCGTAAGATTTTTTATGAATGCCACGCAGAAAAAAAAGAAAAGTAAATAAAAAATACGACCAAAGGAAAGGACGGATAAAAACGATTATGCCTATTGTGAAACTTGAGTGTACACAATACGGTCAAGAAGTTTACCGCATTTCCAGCTCAATGGCATTTGGTCTTTTTATTCATCCACATTGTGAAGTTTTGATACGACGACGTCGTGACGGATCGAAATTTGTATTTAAC
>PVMI01026760.1:0-18595 GCA_008528875.1 Aulacorthum solani
AAAATATTCTCTTTTTTTAAAAACGATGTTCTTTTTTATTCAGTCCCATCGTTCATTGAATTGTACCCACCAATAAAATATACTTTCTAGTAGTTAAATAAAATATATTTAATTAAGAAAGACAGCAAGAAATATGTCAAAACTTCATTCTATACATATTGAATTATAATGAGATAAACATTACTAAGTAGTTTTACTTGTTTACTATTAAATCGAATTTATATGCACATACCTATTATTTAACTCGTAAGGTTATATTTATCACATTTGAATATCATTTTTACTTGTTGGAGTTTAAAGATAGCTCTTTTCTGTTTTATAGTTTAGTATAGAGTTTTGTTAAAATTAATTAGAAACAGTGAAATTAAATTTATTAAAATTGTTTCGCCTATACTTTGATATACAAACTGACCTATATAGCATTATACGTATTTCTTGTACTATAAAAAAATATGTTTTAACATTATACATATATATATATTATTGTAACTGGTTTCTATTGTTTGTAAGTACCTACCTACCTACCTACTTGGTGAAACATCATGTGAAATATATTGCGTACTATGTCTTATAAACTATATAAGACATAAGTTATAAGCTTAAAATATTCTTTAATTAAATATTATTTGGTTTTCACTTAATAGTAATTGTGAACACATTATCTCGCATACTATTTAAATAACAGCGTTACTTTTTGTAACTGTAAATGACGAAGCGTATGTTTTTGTGCAACAATTTTTTTTCCGAAAATATCGTGTGAATATTCTGGCGTCGGAGTTTGCCTCGTGTTCTATTCGCAAGGCCTTTATTATAATATTATTACCTGGGTATAATTTGAGTGATTTAATGGGCTGCATGATATCCTGACGAAGAAGTCGTGTATAATTATTTAAGATAACTCAAGGAATGTGAGTGAGAATTTAATGTATAGAAACTTTTAATGAAATAAACAACTACTGATAGTGGGTAGGTAAACACAACATGGATTTTATAGCCCGAGTCACGGATGCCCTTAAACTTTGTACACAACACGATAATAAAAACAGACACGAATGTAATAATTGAAAAATAAAATGAAGATGTCTCGTCGATGAAAATCAATAATAATTACGAGATTACATTGTCCGGTGGTCGTTAAAAATGGACGCGATGACGCGATGATACGCGATGATGACGTGATAACGAGCTATATAGAGAAAGACGCTTCCGGCGTTCGCCCCTCCAGACATAGTATTATGTGTTGTGAGAATAATGTTTTTATTTTTGCTTGAACGCGGCTCGCTGACTTCGACCAAATTCGGTCGTACCCAAAAGTCAAAACTCCACAATTTATTGCCCCTCATTTTTGTTGTTTTCACCTCATTCCGTGGCGATATTCTACTTTCTTCGTCATTTTCAAAAGAAAAAAAAGTAAAAACACCGTAAACTCAGAGGTACAACGCCTGCTAGCTTGGTGTGGCATACCTACATAGTTATGCGGTCGGTTCCTCGGGCCATTCGCGGCAATGATCGAGATCAAAATGATATATATATTAGCACGGGAAAATGGAAACAAGCAATAGTAACAATATCGGATAAAATGTTTGTCCGTGCGCGTACGTTTATGCATATAACATTTTATGCGTACCTGCCTATATATTATTGTAAGCTATTCTAGTAGAGACGTATGTTCGCATTATTATTATTATTATATATTATAAACCCGCGGTTTGCATTTGCCTATACACTTTTTCTTCTCGAATCCCCTCGAATCGCGACCCGCAGCTCCTGCAATGGTATCGTAACGCATTCGTCTCGTTGAAAGTTTCTACTCTCGTTCGTCTCGCTTTCGTTTCTGAAACACATATTATATGTAATAATTGACGCCTATAGTGCATTTATTCGTTTGATTGTACCTATGCCCAGGTATAAGAGCGAGCGGTTGAATACTCTACGCATCTATATAGCCGACAATCATATTTTTTTGGCAAATTTTTAGTGGGCCCAATTTTATTGGAATATAGGTAACGAGCAAAAAGCTTTGTACTAGCCAGTCGCCGTTTATTCGCATTAATTTTGAATGTGTTAGAAAAATAATAACTCCAACAAACGCTCAACACGAATAGTTATTATTGTGTCACTTTATACACATTACATGTCATATTATGTTGCATACACATACGTATATATGGATATAAACGTATATTTTTATAATTTCCTTGTATCGTATTACTCAGTCGGTAATACTGAACTTACGCCGATGTGTATATATTGTACGAACAAACGATCTATAATAAGAAAACGTAACCCAACCGGATTTCATTTCGGATTAATCAAATCTGTAACCGAAATCACAACAGTACAAACGAGCTAATCCGTTTGTTCGTATGACGAACGAAAGGAGGGTGCGAGATCTGTTGTGTACGATAGGGTGGAGAAAGTTGTCCGAAGAATTCGTATGGGACAAAGGTTTTGATTGAAGACTTTTTACTTGCGAGTTATCAAAGAAAGATTATAATATACCATATTATATTTTCAACTCATAATAGTATTATGTAGAATTCGAAAATTCTTTAATGTAAACATTGTTATTATTTATTTTTGTTTGACGTTTATCCATTTGAAATATATTGTAATCAGTAAATCAGTATAAAATAATCGTACGCGAGTAGGTATAATTTATGCGAACTCGAAAGACAAGTCAGTAGGAATTACCCAACAGTAATACTTTTAACGCGATGATTTTTATCATACGTTAAGTCTTTACGACATTTTCTCTTTAGCCTTCCTGGGGGTTTTCCTGGGGTACTGCAGTCTCAATAAGGGCAAAGATCATCGAGTTTGTATGATTTGCAAAGCAGGAGAGAAGTAGGTTTTGTAACAATATAGGTATACTTTTGAGAATGTTTGAACCTGTATAAGTCCTCGAGTGAAGGGTACTTACGATATGAAACATAAAATGACTCGCATGCGACAATGCATCGTTATTATAAAATATACAAATAAGTACACTACACAAAAATGTAAAAGCCTTTTCATTCCAAGGCCACGTTAATGTTAAATGTTACATTGATACCACACAAATGTCTTTTGTTATTCCACCAACTAAGGCTACTTCCGGTTACACACAATTAGAGCTAAAATGACGGCCACAAAGACAACCATAAAAATTCGTTATTATCGCACTCAAACATAGTTTAAAATTTAAATTCTATAATTTTTGGTTAATTTCGTTCCTACCAACAGTTCTAAATTATTCAGACTAAATAAATTACTCGTTGAAGACATTATCCTTTCATATTAATTTCTTATACTCATAACACATTAATTCACAGACAAAACTTGTTTCTATTTTAACTAAATTTTGTTTTTATATTATTTTATAACCATTCATTCAATCATTTATAACTTTACTATTCAGTTGTAGGTTATTGCAACCATTGTCTATGAAATATATATTTTACTTGTATGACTCCGGACAAATAGCATACCCCCTGAGTGCTGATATTTCAATAATAAAAAGAACGTATGCTTCCATACATTTTTACAAGCTAATATATTATGTTCATATCTAAATATTTATTTTTTCATATTGTATTTCGGTTTTTCAGTTAGTTGGTTTTTTAATAAAAAAAACATGAGGCCACGGCCTTCTTTTTTCCACACTTCACTTCTTCGGTCAAAATCTTCTTATGCCTACGTTGCTTCTGACTCCGATTCTGATTTATTACCCTAATATCATTAACCTTATTATTTTGTCATAACAATTATGTTTCGCTATTATTTTAAAATATATTTTGATCATCTGTATTTTTATCAACAGTAATATTGTTAAGCTAATTTATAGTTAAAACTTAAAACTCTATGAAAAAAATAAAATAAAAAAAATATGCTTAACTTGTGTTTATGTCATTTTTAATTTGTAGTAAACGATAGTTCCATAATACATTGCACAGTTGAATACCACATTTTAACTCTACAAAGGTATTAAAAAATATTCCGAACATTCATTCTTAAAATAATTTTAATATTTTAAATGTGTACTACTGTACTTATTATATACAGATTGTTGACCTATTCACATTTTTCAAAAATAAGTAATAGGTACATTATGTTATTTTTTATGTTTATCAGTTATCGTTAAAATATTTTATTTTTATTGTGTACGTGATCACTGATCTCAATCATAACCTTGGTAATTAATATTTCATTTACAATATCCATTGATAATTTCTTTAATTTATGAGCTGTATATTAATGATAATAATTTATATAATATATGATATATATATCACATATTAAAAAAAACAAGTTCAGTCCCACGGTTATTGAAATTAACATTAATTTTCACAATTGGCCTATATTTCAAAATTATTATTCTCATAAATAAAGTATATTAAGGTCATTTATGATTTGTATAAGAGTTAAGTATCGTTCAATTGCATATAAATATTTTTTTCTATCTATTTATCAATACGAAAATGAGTAAATTGCATAAATATTGAAACACGTACTGTATATAATAATAGCACCCATATTAAATTAATCTTCAATACCTAAGTGCTAAAATTATAAAATAAAAGTAAAATTACAAAAATATCAAGTTTTTGTTTATTCAGTTTTATAATAATTACTGCACTAAATATTTGGTTGTTTTCTCTTAAATATATATTAAGGTTAACATGTTTTGGTAGTTTTTTTTTAATGTAAAGTATTAAAATAACTGGACAGACGTTTAATTGCACATATATACGTATATATATATTATAATGTGTATAGTTGAGTGTTTTTACTTCACGAATATATGAATTTTTTTAGTATTGCCTATGTACTTCACTTGGAGTGATTGGTATACATTTAGATAAACTGTCTCATTGCTGAGACATTGAGATTATGTAGCAATAATATTTAATATCTATTACGATGACACAATCTTTAAATTTATTCAACTACATATTCTATAATTAGTTCAACCAAAATTGTATTATCTGATGTATTTATTATGTTTTATACAATTAAAATATAATTACTTTATACGCGGTGTGCTTTACTACTACTTAACAAAAACATTATTTATATTATTTTAATGAAAATGAATTTGGACTACAATATGTTTTTGACCTCTTAAAATTAATTTTTCCAGTCAATTCATGTTCAAAGTGTGATCATACTTTTGGATTTCGTATAATATGGTTAAAATTTAAATACAATATTCTAGATTATTTCATACATTGTTATAATATGTTTTAACAATCAAACTGCAAGTATAATATATGTGCAGTTTTGAAATAAAATATATCTTTACAGACATAATATACACAACACGATTGTATACATATTTTGAAAAAAATCACTTCGTATAATTATTTATGCCCTTGTCGTACATGTACAAAAATATTATAATATATTTATAGCCTTATATAGAATATAGAAAACAATAGTATCATATATCATAATATTTTAATAATATTTAAAACCATAGTAGACACCTACGTGATGATACAAAGTAACAACAATACTATTGGTATGACTTAAGTACCTGTTTTATAATCTTTTATATAAAATTGAAATTGAAACATTTAATCCATATTAAAAATATATTGTTTCATGTCATAATATTATAAAAATTAATAATAATAAATGTATCGAGGTAAAAGTTTAAAAAAATGTCTCAGATGATAGTTGAACGAAAGTCAGCTCGTTATTCACATGAAATAAAAATACGATGTAAGCTGTATAATATGGTCGGTAGGTACTAGGTAGTGATTTCTTGGGAGAAAACTATAGAGTATCACAATACACGCACGTAACCGCACTCGTTAAGGAATATTTATGATGTACGGTGGCACGGTTCGTAGAGGTTAAATACTTAAATGAATATATTTAATATAATATTTCATCATTCTCTGATGTGTTTATCGAAATTTTCAAAGTGAAAATATATAAATATTAAAATAATTCCGAAAACGCCCAGCGACCGTATACCTTCACAGCACTGTAATTTGAATACAAAAATTATTATCCATTATTATTATATGTATTTTTCTGCTGTTCAATTTGTACGCCACTATACAAACTCTGCACAAACGAGTAAAAAAAAAACGATTTCCCCAAGCACAGTTAGTGGACTTGTACGGTATGGTAAAGTGCGATCGTAAAAAATATAAGCTGTAAGACTGTAATAATTATCTACAGCATAATATATAGGTACCTCGAGTCTTCGATAATCGATTTAAGTAATGGAAACATAAATGGAAAATTGATGCAAGTATAACATCACTTTAAAATGTTCCTTTGCATAATATGCTATGACTATTATTCAACGTCTCTGGACGCATTGTAAAATAATAAAAATAAAACATAATATTATAGACAAGTGCGGCGATAATAATATAATATACACATATAATAGCCGGTAACTGCAGTGACTATCTTCGAGCACAGCAGCACGCGCGACTTTATCTGCTCTTACAATATTGCGATTTGCGAGCAATATTATCATTTATCACAATGTAAACACGGATTAATTGCATCAGATATTATAATAACACACGCGAGCCGAGTAGGTATATACAGGTACCTATAGTGGATAATGGAACGAGTTCGGGTGGAGTCGCGGTCGGATTTCGTATTTACGATCGTTTTATTATTATTAGTATTTTATTATTATTTTTTCCTCGGTATATTATATATGCTCCTAAATATAAAACACATAATAATATACACATACACCTAATGTATATATAATATACCTATCCGTTACGATATTCACCGTGTGCCGCAGCACGCAAAGTAATATCTCGCGCGGCTTATCGCGGTCCGACCATCGCGGGCTGCGTATTATTACGCACGGGTGGAGGTAGGTATGTATACTATTATTATTATGCCATGAGGCTGCTCGCCCCGGGGAGAGACCAGTTTCGCGCACTATTATGCCATCCGGTCCGAACTCTTATTTCGCCGAAATCTACAGCACACGCGCGCGCGTCCGCCGGGAGACTTTAACGCGCTGGTCACCTGCCGCGACGACTCCGCGCCGCACCACGTGCTATAATTGCGGCCGAATCACGTGCCTATACATTATTATTATTGCTATCATCATCGCTGGATAAATGGGTGACTTCGCCTACTTTTCTGGTGTGCGTTTCAGTCTTTAGATGTTCGGCGGCGACAATACTATTATCATAATGTTCTTATACGCCCATAAAACGCGTGTAGGTATATACGGACATATAGATATACCTACGTGTAGCGAAGTAGTAAAGTGCGTGCCAGATACGAATTCAGATAAACTGCCTATATTTTATATGATATACACGTTTGTTTCACGTATTACATGTCTATATACCGAGAGTATATACCGCATTTCCGGATGAAATCGGGATTGGTCGGTCTATGCTAACCGCTGCGGACGACGGTCGTGGGCTAAGAAAGTGGACGGATGAATGATGATAATGTCCATATTATAATTTGTATTACTAAGCGGAATGGCGTTGCGGGAATTCAAACTCTGCAGCGAGTCTAATGCAATATATATATATATATATATCAAGATACCGTATACGACAGAGAATTTTTTGAACAACACAATTTAACACTATTACACATTTATAATGTACCTATACTACATTATACTATACAGGATGATAACCTGCGAAAAAGTTGGACCATTTCTGACAAACAAAAAAAAAATATAAAATCTCCATACAATATCCATCACTTACTCTAAGGGGCCGTTCGAATAATACAAGATCAACGAAATTAAACAGTGCGTGTTATTTTATTTCGAAAATTCGGAAGCTTATCTAACCGCGATATTAGAAACTCAACGCATATTATGTGTACCGATAAGCATTTCAATCTAACACGTCCTGCTGAAGCCGTTAGAAATATGCGAAATGCATTTCACGAATCACAGACATAAACACATGGCTAACATATTATATATAACCTACATGATGTTAACGAATTATTTTTTACTTCAATGCCACAATAGTTGTAGGAATACCTATCTCGTATTTGAAAACAATCAAACATGATTAAACGAATATTATAGGCTGGTAGAATACTGATCGAGCCGTTGTGTAATTTTCACGAAGCTATATATAATGTACACTTGTGTATTATTATTAATGTTTGTTACATGAAAAATAATTGAAATAATGTAATTATGCATAGGGGGCAAGATTTAATTAATTTAAATAACTATAGATTTTAAAAGTTTAAAAATGTTCCACAAATCATAATAAAACAATGATCAATATTTTTAAAAATTATAAATCATTTTATACCTAGTTATAATTTTCTCTTTTTTAAACTTTCTTTTTTTAAGGTACGGTGACAATTTTATACTCTAGAAATTACATTTGTTGCATACATTGTAATTTGTAATATAATATTTTTAATCAAAATATTCTTGTTAAATTATTTCAATCTGGAGTTTTCAATATGTATATTTATTATGTTATTATATACTATTGTGCTCGTAAATGTATAAAACAATTTTCTTTGTGATTGATAGGTGTAATTTTATTACAATATGATAATCAAATTTTACGTTTATCAAAAAATATCAACAGCATGGAAACCTAATGATATCTATTTTGCAAAGTATTTTCATTTTAATTAAACAAAATATAAATAATGAGTAAACATGATCGTAATAAGTATACTCGTGTCAGGTGCTTTCGTCAAGATTCGATTTATTTAATCTTTCAACGTCAACGAAACGATCGAGACAGTTCTGTAATTTTAGATTGATCACATTTTCGGTCTAATGTTTCGTACTCTCGTATATTATTATATATATCTAGGCTTATGGTTCCGAAGACGACGTAAATCGCATTATATCACAGCAGGTCGTAAAAAGTGCACTAGTGCAATCGTCGCCGCGTTATCTAACTCGTGGAATATACTGTAACGAATTAAAAACTGGTTTGCTATGCATATACATATTATCATGCCGCTTTGCCGTGCTCGTCCATTCATAACACAGTCCGTGCGCATACATCGGTGATCGATATACAATACTAATATTTCAGTGTGCGTTTGTGTAACGTGAATATAAACACATAAGCTGGACACGTGAGTGAGCGAGTTGTGAGTGTGTGTGTGCGTGTGCGTAAGTGTGTCGTGATCGTATCAAAGGGGACGTATTTATGGTATATATAGGCCTCACAAATTGAGTTATTCCTCGTATGGAAACCACACGCGAAAACGGTTTCGGTATCACAATGTATTCGTGTTGTGTAATTGTCAAACGTACGTGTCGGCACTGCGACGGTGTCGATAGGTCTCGGCATACTATGACCTTTTTTTTTCATTCTAGAACCGTTGGGTGTCAAGGAGATTTTCTCTTTTAAAAAATATTTTAAAATCTGTCGTACGTATACCTACTATATAATTCTTATATGATTCGAAACAGTTAACAATATTTTATTGTGAATTGTACAATGGGTGTTTTTATATTCGGCCAAATAGTCAGCAAAAAGAAAAATAGGTATACGAGTTTGTGACTCCAACAATTGTTTCTACATTATAATGAATTCATGATACGTACCTAATAATACTCGTATGTATTACGAACGTTTAAAAATGTTCCCAAACGTTAAATGGACATAAATACATAATAATATAATATTCGATAATTATATTTTTATAACTCGTCTTACAGAGAGGGTAACAAAAACATTAGTTTGGAATTGTTGTCATTTGTATATATTATAATTTAACCAAAATACCGAATTGTACATTTCTATAACAGATTGATTTTAATGTATACATTTTTAACGACGCTTATAAATGTGTTATTATTTCGTTTCAGGGAGCAATACTTGTTCAATGTATTTGAAGTGATCGTTTCCACTTTGGAGACTAAACTCCAGAGGATAGAAAACCTGGACAAAGCTGTGGAGCACCTCATGCGCCGAGTAGAACAATTGGATTCACGAGTGACCAACAACATCGACAAGACGGAATCGGTGATCGGCAAGCTGCGATCGTTGGACACCAAGTTGTTCCAAAAAGAACCTGGTACCCTCGGTCACCATCTCGAGACCAGACTGACGACTTTGGATCGCAAAGTGGGCGACATTGACACCAAGTTGGTCGGGCTAAAAAGTCAGCTGGACAACAATTTCCTGGCACCCGCCGACGATATCAACGCCGAGGCGAGCGAAAAGAAACCAGTGAACGTCCACCACCTGGACGTATCCAAATTGCTCAACACGCAGATGGACAACATCCGGAGCAACACTGCCAACATCGACAGAAAGCTGCAGTTCCACATAAACATGGTATCGGACGGACTGACCAAAATCATAAGCATGGTGTCGGACGTGCACGGCGCCATCGTCGAACAGGACAACAACCACAACAATAACCACCACCACGGCAGCAGTCGGTCGGGCAACAAAACGACGACCACCACACCGGCGTCGGCGCCGGAGAGGAGCAACAAAATCGACCAGCTGGTCAGGCAGATGCACCCAATACTGAGCGTCAGTGAGAAAATGGACGAGGTGTGGAACGTGGTGGTCGGCACCAAGAGCTCGGTGGACGACCTGGTGCCCAAGTCTGACGAGCTGTTGACGCAGACGCAACGCCAGGAGCGGGCCATCAGCGACATACACGACGACCTGCGCATGAACACCAACAAGATCATCGCCAACCTGGACGTGGTGGAGCGCAGACTGAAGAAGCAAGAGGACGACGTGGTCACGTTGGCCCAGCGGCCCGTGCCCGCCGAGATGCTGCGCCTGGACCCGACCATCGACGATTATTCCCGGTACGACGAACAGCTGCAATCCGAGTCCACGCCGCTTTCCTCCTCCGTGTCGTTTACTACCCCTACCAGTGTCGGTAGCGGTGTCGGCGGTATCGGTGGTATCGGCGGTATCGGTGGCCCTACGCCTGGCACGCCCCCGGACGTTCAGCTGTCGTTTCAGACGTCCAGGAACGCGCCCCAGAAGAACAGAGGAGTGGTGTTCCCGAGCGTCAAGAACAAACCGCCACCGGCCAACATCAGCTTCTTGACCGAGCAGTTCAACCGCGAAGTCAAAGTGAGTTTTCCTTTTGTTTTTTTACTTAACGTGGCGGTAGGCAACAAACGTTCAAAGCAGCTTTTTATAATAATATATGTATACAAAATATAATATTGTTTAATGTTTGTCTCATTCGAGTTTGAATGGGTTGATCGGTTGAATTTTCGTGGTAGATATAACTGGTTAATGACAACGACAAACATGCAGTAATCAAATACTCGTTTAATTCCTAAATTCAAATTAAATATTTCATTTTTATTTTGAAAAAATCTATCTGGACACACAATAAATCGTTTTACATTTGCTTGCTGATTTCAAAACGTTCCATTTATAGTAACATAATTACTATGAACTTCGATGTTCAAAATTTCTAGTTCAAACTTTGAGAAAATGAAAAAAAAATTCTAGAATAGAATATATTATGGTTCACATTATTAATAGGAACTTTCATGTAGCTCGGCAGTCCAATATTTAACTGTTGTAACCACTGTAACACAATTATACCTACGCTTTACAGTTTAATAATATCGATGAATAGGTATTACATATTTTAATGTTCACAATTAATTATATTTTTTTTCAAATGTTTCCCTTTAATAGTTATGGTCCATTACATATTAACCACATTATACATCATGTGAACCGTATAAAATCTAATATTAGCCATTAGTTAGTGTAAACGGTAATTTTTATTGGTTTACTCTTTCATGTGCATAATATTATGTAGGTATGTTGTACGATATATCAATATTTAGTCTAGATATGATTTTATATACGGAACTGAGTTGAAAAATATAGAGAAATCATCAGATAAGACCCATGATACGTGTGTACCGGTCAAACAAATAAAATTTTATTGAACTAAGTACACGCGAACGTAATTTCATTGTAATACGATACGAATTACACGTAGGTATAATGAATCAAACGAGAAAACGATATTTTAATCCGTTTTTTTAACGCTGTGCTCATTAAAAATGCGTGTGTCGCACGTTGCATAAAAGATTTGCCGGTAGATTAAAATAATATAATAATCGTTATTTGAAATTTACTCCGTTGCATAAAAGACTCTTTAAACTTTAACAGGAATTTAAATTATAGGTTGCCGAGCATTATTGTATATCTCAGATCTGATTTTAGTGACGTGTAGTTTTTAAACGTCGTGTAATTTAACAGGACGTATTAAATAATGTATTTCACAAGCTTGACAGTCGGTAATATTTTCTTCAACTCACAAGTTACCATTCAACTTTTTATTAGGTAGGTATCTCTTTATTTGTAAACGGTTCAAATTAAGGCGTACATTAATTACACAGATTAATTGATAATGATTTTGACAAGCCACACTCATTAAATAAAAATCCGATTAGGATACCGTTTCGAACACGTTACATTGTAGGTGTATTATTCCAGTGAAATTATGACTAAAAAGTGCACTTACATATGCACCTATATTAGATCTCTAAATCCGAAATCGTACCTTTATCATCATACATTTTTTGAAATACAAATAATTAAAAAGAGAACGATTTACGATTTCTACAATTCAAAAAACCATTAGTTATTAAATATTAAGACATTCAATCTTGAAGAGTGGTTTTTTTTTTTTAATAATCTTTTAAAATGCATAAACTAATGTTAGTGATCAGTAATGACACCGTTTCGTGTGAACCTCAACCGTTAAAACTTATAATTTACATGGTTTCCGCAAAATAGGTTTCTCGCCGAGAAGGTACTGAAGTCTATATTCATTAAATTTTGTTCATCAAACAGGTTTCTCCATAATATGTAGGCACCTACATAAAGCAATCTTAATCGTATTAAATTTATAATTATGTCAATTTTAGCGTATCCGTGATATCATGTATAGAAGGGTCTAATAGACTTAACTCTAAAAGTTGCACAGTGTATACATATACAGCGTAATACACTGATATACTGAAAGATATATATTATATAGGAATCAGTAGAAAATTACAATTTTAAAATAACATCGAGTTATAATGATATGTAGTAAAAATAAATTAGAATTTTTTGATCAGTGTTCATGCAACTACCAACCGAGTCTTATCGATATTGATTTTATTTTTGTGTGCAGTCCTTGAGCTTGCGAAAATGAAAACGAGGGTAATACACTAATACTATACCTGACAGGCACGTTTTAACAGTGTGACTTATATTATAGATAGGTAGTGGAAAGTGACCAAACACCGTGGTCCAACATGAATGGATAAACGATTGTTGTTATTCTTACCTTGGAGTTTGCAAATTTGAATTACCTATACATATAATACTATAGGAACACGATACGATACGGTTTTCTCGGTATAGGTGGACGTAATTAGGGATAACGAATATTCAGAAAAACATTCGCATTATTATTATTGACAGAGATAAAATATTACCAGTAACAAGACACTGATAAAACTAGATCAACGTTGCAATTGTTATTGTTGTTGTTTTTCAACGTTAAAATATATGTGACCACATAATAACAACAAGTACAGGGACGATAATATTATGCGATACGTGCATTTTGAATTTTGTATTGTATTTTAATTCTTACAAACGATCCTTGAGCTACTTAGTGTAAATAACCGATCAAAATAGTTTAATATATTTGTAGAAAAAAATCTATATAGTTCTAACTTTTCAAGTTCTAATCCATATATAAATTCAATCCATATTCTCTGGCCAATAAAGGTTTATTTTCATAATATAAAGGTAGTTGTAGATACCTACAAACAAATACCTGTCACTAATTATCATTCGTGTAGATAAATGATTTCCGATGATTATAAAATGGTTTTACTAGATTTTAATAATTTCATATATTTTATTTGACCCTATATACCTATATTTAATATTATAAATATTATTATTTATAACTTGATAAATTGCGTTTGAAATGTCTGAACATTTAAGAGGATCGTTAAATTCCCAAAAATTGTGACTTAATACTTAATACATCATTCACTATTTTTTTTGTAAAAAAATAACAATTTATTTACTATAAAACTTTGCGATTCCTCAATTTTGTTGATCAAATAATAATCAATGACTTTATTGTTGTTAAAAAACGACCAGAAAATAATAATAATGTATATATATATATATAATAACAAATCAATAAGAACCAGCAAAATAATAGTCGAACGGGAGTCACGATCTTTAAATAAAACGCGCAATGAACCGAGACGAATTGCATAAAATATTTTTTTAACCATTAATATTGGTGCAAAATATAAAAAAAAACCAAAACAATAACGTGTAGAACGGCGCAAAATAATAATATTATCTTGACCTGCGTGTAGATACGTTCAAGGAAAAATAACAAACCGTTTGTCGTTTCCTCTAATATATTATACTATACAAGTAGGCGGTCCTATATTATAATAATTTATCAATGATATTTTCAATAGTCGGCGTTCATTAGATTTTTTATATCAGAGTCCCTGATCCTCGTGCTGTCACACTCGCGCCGATGGCATTTGGAGGTTGAACGTACACATGGATACCTCCTGTGTAGATTGTGTTATATAGATACATTTTGCCATCGATATAATAATAACGACGAAAGACAATCGAAACGTTGAAAGTGCAACAGGACTCGTTCGAAACGGGTTTCGCCATTGAAAAGCCAAATTATTATTATTCAAAAACAAATAAGAAAAACAAAACTCCACCGCCCGTGAGAAACTCACAATTATTATTATATACCTACACACACACACACACACACACACATACACACATTATACATATCATTAAGTACATATAATTTCCAATATCACGTGTGAGCACATAATTGAAAACGGGCGTCGTGGGAACGCGTACGAAATCACCGAAGGCCGGAGACTTAGAATTTGCTCTGATTCCCATTCCGTTTATTCGTATACACCTCCACCTATACACATACTATAACATACTATACATGTATGATATGAGTCCAAAAGGGGGACGGGTCATCTGAAGTTATATAACATAATGGCGACGGCGGTGTGCATATTAGAACACGATTCATATGGGACAATAATATTATGTAGGCAAGCTCGCTGAAAATGGTTCGATCGGCCGAGACAACAAAACCGTGCAGTGCGACCTGCAGTGTTATATTATTATGCACCTGAAGTATTGGTGTGCAATGTTATTATCATGCAGTATTGAGAGGTGTACAGTATAAAAATAATATAAGATACCTATATAATGATAGTTATAGATTATGCCTATTATCGAGCCTTCCATCGATCACAATCGGCAAACGCGGGTTTTTTTTTAGATCTCTACAGCTGATATGATCGGTTCAACGAAAAAATGTACAGTATTCGCTTTTTTATTGCACCATTCTACGCGTCATAGGGATATGCGATATTATAAGGTTTTTTTTTTTTTAATGTATATTTCTGTCGCCGTAGCTTTTACCCGCTGCAGACGCCGCCGCTAGCTAGTATAGAGGTATATAATATACAGCTGAATATCGCGACATCGCACAGGGTTCTCGCATGTTTAGTTTTATAAATCGCTCCACTGCCTTCACTACTCTAATTATTATTGATGCTATGTATGGTATAATGGAATCATTGAAAATCGGAGAGACCATTGTGCAAAAAAAAAAAATAATAAAAAATATTATTGTTTATATCGACGAGAAAACGATCTAAAGTCAATAGTGAAAGAATAATAATATAAATATGATATATAAACTACGAACGTAATAATATTATTATTATACAGCCTGCTATGCTGGCCGGTGCGTATTTTATAACCGCCGAAATATAATACGTATATAATAGCTTAACGACGAATACCTAATATTTTCGATTATCTACCAGGCATCGGTTAATTGATCGATGTAATGGATTATGTTAATTTGACAGGTAAACTCTCTCGGAAAATAAAACGTTGACTTATATTATATTAAACGGATAGATTAAAATATGGAAGGTCGACGTTTGAGCTGCTACACATATTATATTATAAGTTGTATCTCAATTCTTAAAATAATGAACCGTTTTCTCTTCGAACACGCCACCATACGAATTGTCAAGAATTAATATGATTACGTTTTTTATATTCATCATCGTGCGAGTGCTCCGCATGTGCGAATTTTTAGGATTATAATTTTAAAATACTTAGCGTGTCATTAATACGAATTCAACCGGTGGTTTAACATTATTTTTTTTTTCTAAATTCAAAACGTATTGCACAAATAAGGAAATATTATATAAGTCGTTCGTTGTATAATTTCGTGTTAAATACAAAGTAGTAATTAAATTTGTTATTTCATAAATGTCCATATAATTATTGTATTTGTTTTATAATTAGAATACATGGCGGTATATGCCGACTATAATAGTAATAATATTACCATATGCATATTATTATGATATTATATTATGCGTAAATAGTCGACGATTTAAGTTCGATGTACGATTATATCATCGTGTTACAATAATCGCAAGCTGCGACCGAGTTTCGTTGATATCGATAATAATAATACTATATAATAATATATTATAATGGTTCTTATTCATTAATATCATCTCTGTTTTTTGTTTTTTTTTTTTAGGGATTTTCGTGTCTGGACCTCTTGAACGCGGGCATGAAGCAATCTGGAGTGTATTATTTGCAAATCCGGGGTACGGCCTACTGGTACCTGAAGGTGTTCTGCGAACAGGAGATTGCGGATGGAGGTTGGACGGTAAGTCTCGGCACACCGCGGTCGTCCCGCAAAGGGTGTGCATATATCTACGACATAATATAATAATAAAAATAATAACATAAGACATTAACGAAACACTCTCAAACAATAATAATAACAACAACGCACAACAACAGTATAATATATTATAATGGCGCACGAGCGTGCATCATTGTTGCCAAAGTCTATTTGATTGTTGCGCATAACATTTCGGCGGTGGCATAGTGATAACTTTAAAGTACAACTATACCATTGCTATATGACGTCGTGGAGGTAATAATAGCAGCTTAAGTCCTACGACTATATTATATTATACTCAGGCGGACGACACACGCTCGCGTGTAATAATAATAATACTATTTTCTCATTATAATAATTTTTCGGACAACCTCGACCGCGGTATCCGTGGACGAAAATGTGATGTAACGCGAGCTCAAATCTCCGTTTGGAGACTTTAACTCGAACACGATTGTTATATTACACCCGTTGTCGAGTCGTGGTTGTCCAAGGCCTCCTCGGTCAGAGCTCGTACAAAACAACACCTGTAAAGTGTTCGGGCGGCAGCGTGAAAGTTACGAGTGGAGGTGAAAAAAAACACTAATAATAAAAAACCTAAAGAAAAATAAAATAAATGTAGATCGACACGATTCACTGTAACCGGGTACTACCATGTACCAGTAGTACCATGCGGTATAGTATGTTCCTCTATATACAATGCATGATATTATACTATTGTGCTTTTCGCCGTCGTTTATGCGTTATTGTTATTATTATTGTGTTATATTATGTACCTATTTCCTCGCCACCGCGGCCGCCGCCGAAGACCTTGCCGTTGCGGGTATGTAGGTATGTATATATTTTAAACGGCTCGTTGTGCGAATTTAATAACATATAGGTGATACCTGCTATACGGTCGTTTGTCGTTATTTAATTGCTCCGTAATTATCCCTAATCTGCGACGTGAGACAATAACAGGCGCTCGATATATTATCGCCGGGCGGCAGACAAAAGACAACCTTCGTGTCTGGTCGTCATCGTATGGCCATTTGCGGTAAGAGACCGCGACATGTCGGCCGCGGCGGTCACGGACGCGAAGTTTAACGACGCTCCGCGTGTTGTCGTCATCATTATTATTTGAGCAAAAACCACCGACAGATCGGCGGCCAATGGGTCGTCCTCACAGTCGTGGTCACGACGTCTGTAAGTGTACCACTGTGGACAGACATTTTGTCGGTAAATTTGTGGTTTTTTTTTTTAATTTTAAAACAGGCATTTTTTAATTTAATATTCCGCATCGAGATATTTTTCTGAGATTTCCAATCCGTACAAATCAAACTTAAAACCATCATAAAACGACCATAGTGCTCATTAGAGCTGTAATATTTATAGTTGATGTTCGTAGCTTTTATATATATTTTGGTTTTTGTAGTGTAACAATGTAGACCGTGTTATAAATTCGTCTTGTATGACGTGGACTAGATCAAATTAAAAATAAAAGTTTTAAGTTTAAAAGCATTTTTAAGTATTATTTAGTTATCATTTTTATAAATTATAGGTTTGCATTATAGTACCTGCCTAGGAGGTCATAACTCAAAAGTATAATTTGTATAATCAAATTATTAAAAATTATTAGAAGTTATTATAAAAAGCGTATTTTCACATTTTGAACGAATAATATACAGGTAGAATTTTTTTAGACCATTTAATTTTACTTGATGTATGTATGGACATGCTTTTCGGGCATAACCAAATGAGTTTCTAAGGTCACAAGACATTTTTACTCAAATTATAATTTATCTTTAAGGCGATGCGCCACAATCTGCAGCAATCGCTCGATTTTGGGTGTCATTCGACGTGTAATATGTGTACTGTT
>PVMI01026761.1:0-16781 GCA_008528875.1 Aulacorthum solani
TCCAACCGGCTCACTAAGCTTTCAATACTGAAACTAATTTGCAACACTTCCGAAATTTTATTTGAACATATCAAAATATTCTGCGATTTGAGTCTTAAATTAAAAACTTCTGTTGTCATTAAAAAAAAAAAATGTTATTTATCCATTACAAAAAAAAAAAAATTAATAATTTTTATAAAATGTATCTTCAAAACTATGGTAAATATAGCTATATATATACAAGGTCGAAGACCCCCCCCCAGCAGCAGTAACACAGTGACATTATGTTAATCATGTATACTTATGGCCGTTTTTCCTGATTTTCAGGACCAGAAAACCACCGCCAGCGTCCGCCCCGAAGGCTACTCGACCCAGCAGCTTATCGCAAAGGACGACGCCCTGCAGGGCGGAGCCCGTTCGTTACGTGCGGACCCTTTCGCACAGGCTGTCGGCCGACAACGGACACTTGTCGTTCAACGAGGGCGAGAAGTTGCAGCTCGTCCTGGACGTGGACGACAAGTGGATACTCTGCTGCCGAGGCGCCCGCAAAGGTCTCGTGCCTAGGTCCTCCGTGCTGATGGTGTCCAAGTGAGACTAACCCACCGGCGGGTGTCGCGTATGGTGGCCGCCCGGCACATTCCGCAATGAAATTATTAATAATAATAATAATAATAATAATCATCCACTTTGATTATTATTAGCGCGTTTAATTTATCGTCTATATTAATTATAATATATGTTTCTATTTCGTTTTTAATATGGTCTCATTTTCCTTGTATTTTGTGTTTGTTTTCGTGTATAGAGTACTACGATAATATTATGTTATTATTATTTTCTTTTTGCAAACTATTACATTAATATTGACCACTACGGTTCGTGATGATGGGATAGTGTCGCGACACGTCGCGTGTACATCGTTTAAAGGCGTCCAAGTGCAATCGTCGTCGATTTGTCGCTTTGTTTTTTTTTTCGTTGATTTCTTTCGTTTTGTTTTTTTTATTCTTAACAATTTACACCAGTTTTTTTTCTTTTTACGCAATGAAATTCGCACTTTGCAGTGAATAAAACCATTATCTGCAGTTGTACTCTGAGGGGTGTGTCGTTAGGTGCTTTTTATAATATTTTGTTGTCGTGTGTTGTTCTCATGCACTGTGAAAAAGTAATTTTTATGTTTTTATAAATCACGCAAATATTTGTTATTCAAACAGCCGCCCTTCTTGTAATTTAAACTACGTTTCTTGTACATGCCTAATAAGTAATAGGTGTGTATACAATAATATATATTCTAGTTACAAGAGTCGATGCTTTATTTATATAATTAATGCTTATGAGATAACTACTTTTTGTAATTAAAAGAAAGTAAAAGTATTACACTAATGCTTAGATTATAGAACATATCTTTTATTTTTTACAACATTTTTCTACTATCGTTTTGTTTTGATTTATAAATTCTAGTTGCCGTTGAGACCTTATTTGTTCGGATCCTTTGCAATGGCTTTGAACAAAAAAGATCTCGATGTGTGTCTCGAATGACCCGCGTCCATTTTCTGTTGGACGTCGTGTGTCGTTCCATCCACTGTGCTCTTGTATACCCCAAACCTTATGTTTGAAAATAATTTAGTCCTCTGCCTTACCAAAAAAAAAAAAAATAGCTTTGACTAATACTATGTTGCTTTATATAAGTATAAGGTTTATATTATTATTATATTATTATGTTGTAAATTATCATTTTTTTTTTGTTTTTTTTTCATATTTCAGTTTTATAGACTTTAATCATAGGTCCTTTAAGATTTTATTTTTGTTATTTTTTGTTTAATTAAACAAATAAGACTGCTTTAAACACTCGGTAATTTTATTTTATTTGTATATTTTGTTATTATTTACCATACATCGAAACAATATTATTAACAGAGTCATTAGCATCGATTAAATATAATATTTCAAACATTTTAATCAATGGTACCAGTATTCCAATGTTACAGTATTACATATTTATAAAAATATACGTTTATATATAATATTAACGTATATTTAAGTATAACAGTATACAATTATTCAATATTATATAAAAACTAAACATTATTCACTTCACATTAAGTATAACATTATCATTACAGACCCCGATGATTGTACGTTCGTTAAAATGTTGTTAATTAATCAATAGTTTGATGATGTGCCATGACCGATAAAGTTTAAAACAAAAACTATTACTAAACATTTTATTATATTCAAAATACGGTATACCGAGCAATACATATGTGTAAACAGACAACTTGTGTTTGTTGGAATGAAAAATATATTGATAAATAAATAACAATAAATCCATTTTGTATGATTTTTAAACAATCCGGTAGTCTCAAACTAGACACAGCCTCTGGACTGTTCAATCAAACATAATATTCTGTGTTACTTTGGCTTATGTTTAATAGTATTAACAGTATTAGTATGTTTGAAATTCCAGTAGCGGTTTCTTCATTTTTTTTCTTCTAAATGATGTCCACGTTAATCATAATATTTTTGCTCCAGAAAGTTTCCTTGATTTGCATATATTTTTTTTTTATATCGGACAGATGTAGATCATGACTGTGCGACATATTAATAAAATTCACTCAAAATCTACAATACCTTTCAAACTGTCCTTTAATTTATCAGAAGTTTGCACATCACTGAGATCATTGTCGATAGATATCGACAGAAAGATTTTTATTTGTTACCGAATATTGCTTAATAATAGTTATTGAGTCGAATTTAATGGTATTTGGTGTACTACAATAATACAATATTATGTGTACAATGTAATTACAGACAGTTGTGGAGGAACTATTATTTGTTGAAGAATATAGTTTAATAAGAAATAGATGTGCAGGGGCTGGCCTTAGGTATTTTGCCGCCCGGTACTATTTAAAAATTATCCATAATATCTAAGGTTAAAATGCCACCGATAATAATTATCCACTCGAAAGTGCCGCTTGGTGCGAACGCACAGCTTGCACTACATGGGAAATTTAATTAATTTATTGCATATATTGTTTACGCTTCTTACTCATTAATCTTGAGAATGAAAAAACCTTGTTTGTTATTTTAAAATCTCAAATAATGTTGAATCATATTTTTGATTCTTTGTTGGAATACAAATAAAAATAAGTCCAACCGTGTCGTATTGTTTAAGAATTCATTGCGACATTTAATAGAAATTTATTTATGAATTGGTCCATACAAGTAGACTAAGGACTTTCTACAACCAGATGCCTATTGCACTGAGCAACCAATCTCAGTCTGATCTTTTATAAATACAGACCATATCGATTTAATATAATATTACTGTTGTAAGGCCAGGAATAGGCAAGATAATTGAAAAAAATGATGAAGATACAAGATACATACACTTTTTCCTCTAGATACAAAATTAATTTTAAACATTTAAAAAAAAAAAATACCTACTTGATGTTTCTATTTAAGATAATTTTTTTTTTCTAAAATCATATAATAAGTAAAATACTTCAATATTATTTAGTTATGTAAATTCCTGTTTACTTGGGATAGATAGAGTCAAGGTCTATGCAGTCGGGTACCTACCTCAGTGGTAGAGCAATCGACCGGCAAGTGAGGGACTAGGGTTTGATTCCCGGTCCAGTAGCTTGATTTGATTCCATGTAGTTAACAGTTAAATCGAGGGAAAGAATGGGCAAAAGAATCAAAATCTCTCCTACTACAACCTTAATCTAAGTATATGGTCAATATAAATAAACATTAACACAAATGTCATCTGCATTACAAATTCAAAAATAAATTTGTTTTATCCATTGTTATATGAAAAAAAAAAATGATATCATTATTTGTAATTTTTGAGCAATAAGAAGAAAAAAAATAAGATGTAAATAGATGCAAATATGTCATTTAAGACACACCCATATTTGCTCACAGCGATTAAGTACAGATGTTTTCTTCTGTGTATGCACTATCAACTCAATAAGATTTCTAGCTTAAAAATGATTGAGATTTTATAACCAGCTGACAACTGTCAAATTAATTGTTTATGATTTTTATAATAAATTTATTGTGTAGGAAGTAATGTCATCATTTTTTATTATAAGCAGTCAACATGTATCATGCATACCACCGGTTAAATCAAGACCCATTAAATAGGTATCTTATTGTAATAATTATTGCATAAAAACCTAGACTTAACAGTGAACTAGGTTAATGAAGTGAAACAAAATGTTTTAATTTACACACACAAGGTTTCATGATGATTTATAGATGAATTTTTTAAGCAACAGTAGAATATACATACAGTACTGTTACCAACAAGTCGACAAGAATAATATAATGAAAATAGCAAACAGTCTGTCACAAACAAAATGTTGAGAATGTTGACTATAAGATGAGTTCTAAGTGAATAGGTAAAGATTATATTAAAAATATATTGTAATATTAAATTAACAGTAGAAAATGTGTCCAAACAGAAATTGATTTAAAAAGATACTATTTTTTATATGGTTACATAATCATAGAACCATAAAGTAATTATAACTGTATTCTACTTATTTGATATACGTTGAGACATAATGTAGTAACTATTATGGTAACTGCTTATGCCAGGCAAAAGCTCTACATTAAAAGAAACCAATTTATGGGTATCTAATGAAATTATTTATGCAGAAAACAAGTTCTCATCAAACTAACTTAAACCCCAATTGTTGATTGTTGCAATAACATTACAACATTAATAAAAAGTGTTAGAATTTCAATTAAAATATCACTTATTATAAACAATACTATGGTATCATACGGAACTGTTTTGGACAGATAAGGATAAATTATTGATACATTACCAACTTATATATTTAAAATAGTATGTTAATGATTGATCTGTTTAAAAACCTTGTTGTTTAATTAATTTAAAACGATTAAATACATTTTTAACATAAAACAATATTATGTTTCATATAATGTACACATTAAGAATTTATTTTATTCCAAATTACGAATTGAATTAAACAAGAAGAAATTTTAATATTAATAATGCTATATTAGCTGTATGAATTTATAATTTTTGTTTATACATATATTTAACACAAAAACACCACATTATGGACCAGTAGACTTAAAAGGTAGCAGGAATATTTTGTTTTTCAAATTCAGCCCTGTAAAATAAAAAAAAATAAAAAAATTAGTCAATATAACAGAAACAATTAGGTATCATCAAATGTTAAAACACGGAAAAGCTGCAGAAAACCATTAAACCTCAGATTTGAACATAAAAATATTAAATACTGCTACAACTGTATGAAATTTAATTTTACCTAACTTTTATAATATAAATTTAAAATAGACTATTATTCTTAAAAAAATATTTTTTTGAAATGTCTTATTATCCAATATGATTAATAATACTACCTATGTATTTTGTGTTAAAATACAATTTTTAACAATTTAATAACATTATTTCTGGACACTCCTCATAAATAATTTTTATGAATTAAATTAAATACAGTCGAATCTGCTTATTTTGATGCCATTTATAACAATCTTACGGATAAAATGATTACCAGTCATATATTTGGTTGATTTTATATCTCACATGGAGTATACTTTTTCATCCAGATAAAATGATATGATTCACTAGGGACATTGAAGATTGTTATAAGTGGATTATACTGTACAGGGGGAAATTAATTTTTTTAAAGATCTAAAATAGTAATTTTAATTTCTATTAACTAATAGTTGGATTTAAGGCTCAAATAAATAATACATTTTAAATCCCATGCTAGAAATTAGTAGCAAAAGGTAAACTATAATAATATTGTCAGTCATATTCACCTCAATTGAACACTGAAATCATCCTCGACATTGTCATCATCCCAATTATCTTCCCAAACATTAGCCTCTTTATCTTCTTCATCTTGGCTAGTCCACTCTTGAAATAAAATTATTAATATATTTATTAGTTAGCTAAACATATCACACACTTGTAACCAAAATCCATCTTTACCTTCCACTGGGAACTCTTCGAATTCATCGTCCTCTTCCAGCAGACCGATATCCAAAGTGTTCTTTTGCTTATCACCGTCGGATTTGGGTTCGGTAGAATTAACCATTGTGCTAATTTATGAAGAACCTGTTAACTGTCGGATAGGAATTTAAAGTTACTAGTTTTCACCGTTTTCAGAGGAATTGAGCAATTCTTAAATTTCTAAATTCACGATTACAGAAGATAAATAGATAATAAGATAACTGAACCTCCGAAGTTTCAAGTTTGTTTTTGTTTGACAAAATTTAACAGTCATGCCCCTTAACCTCAAAATACAACGTTTTAATTGGTGTCCAAAATTGTGTTCTGTTGTTGTTAAAATCACAGATTCTAATCATAGAACAATGTAATAAAAATGTTCTATTTTATTGTTCTGTGCTCAGACTATCGGGATGGATTAAATTAAGTCTGTGATGGATAAACAATACGTCTCGATGGTTCTATGTTATTGTTGCAATGTATTATAACATTCAATTTCAAATTTTGATTACTTCAAAAAGTAAATAGCACAATAACACAACATACTTTTCAGTTATTTACCCTGTTCCTATAGTTTTTGCCCCGATCCGTGGCGGGGCCCAGGTTGAGCACCACTGTTCACCGTTCAGTGCTACAACTACTCACGAGTTATTACTGTCTTCAGTACTCTAGTCCGTGGTCCGTGGCTCCGTGCTTCACTACGTCCAGTCTCCAAGACCGCCGGTGCTCGGTCATGGCAAGAAAACTACAGCTAATGTTTTCTCACCCATGATTTTTTTTTTATCTGAAACTATAATCAATAACAAATCCCGAGAAAAACTGTACACTACATTATAATAATAAAAACACAAATAATAATATTTATAATATTAAAGTGAACACTGAACGCAGCGTTCAAAATGTCTTTTCTTTCTCCTTGTTAATTGAAAATGTGATGTGTTGTAAATAGTAGTTTAATATTCCGATGATGAAGTCCAGTGAAATAGACGTGGTCAAGATGATCGACGCCAAACAAATGCGGAAGGAGAAAAAGTTGTCGGTAAGTTCTATTAGTAACAGTCCGGCGTCGGACCTAAAACCTCGAGTAGTGACGGTCAAACAGCACGATTCGAAAAAGCTTTACACGCCGACTGCTAAAAAGGAGAACACAAAAAAAATTGTGCAAGATGCAACAAAGGAGATTCAGAACTGCAATGATAGTTCTGAATGGCGCCTAGATTTGAGCAAATCAGGTTTGACCAAAGTGCCAATATCCATTAGAGATGCCACACAGTTGACTGAATTGTATTTGTACGGCAATAAATTGGTCACTTTACCGTCAGAAATTGGGTGTCTGATAAACTTGCAGACACTAGCACTCAGTGAAAATTCTCTGACCTGTCTACCGGATTCGCTAGCTAATCTTACTAGTCTTAAAGTATTGGACCTAAGGCACAACAAACTTACTGAAGTGCCAGATGTTGTCTATAAGTTGGATACACTAACTACACTGTTTTTGCGTTTCAATCGTATACGTACAGTGAGTGATGACCTTAGTAAATTAGTCAACCTAGTCATGCTCAGTTTACGAGAGAATAAAATCAAAGAACTTTCATCTGGAATCGGTAAACTGGATAAATTAATTACATTTGATGTGTCACATAATCATTTAGAACATTTGCCAGAAGAGATTGGAAATTGTATACAATTGTCTACACTAGACCTCCAACATAATGAACTTGTCGACATTCCTGAGACCATTGGCAATCTTACACTTCTGACACGTTTAGGATTACGATATAACAGATTGAAAACTTTACCGAATTCATTGAGTAATTGCAATCGAATGGATGAATTTAATGTAGAAGGTAATATGCTAAGTTTCTTGCCTGATGGCCTACTTGTTAACTTAAAAGAAATGAGCAGTATAACACTAGCTAGAAATAGTTTCACAGCATATCCTACTGGAGGGCCTGCACAATTTATTGGTGTAGACTCAATTAATTTTGAACATAACAAAATTGATAAAATACCGTACGGAATATTTTCCAAAGCCAATTACCTAACAAAAATTAATATGAAAGATAATGCCTTGACATCACTGCCATTAGATGTTGGTTCTTGGACTAATATGGTGGAGCTGAATATTGCAACGAACATGATTACCAAATTGCCCGATGACATACAATATCTACAATCCCTGGAGGTGTTGGTCTTATCCAACAATCTATTGAAAAGACTGCCAGCTACCATAGGAAACCTTCAAAAACTCAGAGTGCTTGATCTTGAAGAAAACAAACTAGAAACTTTACCTCAGGAAATTGGTTATCTGCGAGAGCTGCAAAAATTAATTTTACAGTCCAACCAATTGCTATCTTTACCACGGGCAATTGGTCATCTCACAAATCTGACATATCTTAGTGTTGGTGAAAATAAGCTTAGTACATTACCAGAAGAAATCGGCACCCTGGAAAATTTGGAGGCACTTTACATTAATGACAACCAAAGTCTTCATCATTTGCCATTCGAACTTGCCTTATGTTCCAAGTTGCAGCTGTTGGGAATTGAAAATTGTCCATTGAGTCAACTTGGAGATGCAATCAAAGGCGGTCCATCTTTAGTAATGACTTATCTCAAGGTAAATGGCCCATACCGTACCCTATGAAATCCTTTAAATTGGTGTGGTATTTCCATTTGATATATCTCACACAATATTACAGTGAGTTTAATGAAAATTTGTTAATATTTGTTGTTGTATTTAATAAGTTAATTTCAATACAAATATTGAAACTTTATTTTAATGGACCACTAGTAGTATTGTGCATTTTTCTCTGACTACCATTATAAAATCAAGTAGGAAAAAAGCTCGGAAAAAGTTATTTTTAATTCTTGAGATTTTTGGTTGAAAAGTTATTTTGTTCTTATAAGTTGCATTAAACATGCATAAGTAAGTATTTGAAATAATCAGAGTTGTTGATAATCTCTTTGTAGAGAAATTATTTTAAGATGAGAGTTTATAAATTGATATGTTTTAATATTTCAAGAACTATTTATTAAACAATACATTATATTATATTGGTACCTACTTTATTTGTATACAATTGTATTAAAACTTAAATAAATTGAAGTATGTATTAACTATTAAGTTAAAAGTTTTATTCATAAATGGAAAAAGTATGGACTTGATCGATTATTTTCAGTATTCTATTCAGTAAATTGAATAACTTTATGTAAGCATTCGATAAATAGCAGTTTTCGAAGTATAGTTAAATATAACTACCTATTCTATATTGTTGTCACAATTTTTCTAGAGTTAAACACATTTATCAGAAGATGAATAATTAGGTAATATATTATCTTTTAATTAATAATAATCATCCTTATACTTTAAATTTTAATTAATTAATGGTCAGTATATTTACATGAATGTATATTTAATGATAATAAAAATAGTGTATAACTTAGCAAGTTTTAATATTTAAGATGATAATATTGATTCCATGATACTACATTATAAACTCTCATCGGGTTCTGAAATTTAACATCTATTATATTTAGGATAATGCATATTATTTTATATTATCATAGAGGTATTAAAACTGTTTATTAAACTAAACTACTACCAGGCAATTCAATATAAAATAAACTTTACAATATTAATTTATAACCATTACTTTATTCAGCATGTCAACTGGAAATTTTACCACAGTCCAAAAACTGTATTTAAACCATGTACCTACATCAAAGTGTAATAGATACCTATTAATTAATTTGTTTTATTTATTCATAATAGCAAATATATAGTGCATTATTTAATATTTATTTTAATTGAAAATTATTAATGTATATTGTATTTATGTATGACGTATAATATATATTTAATTATTTCAACTGTTGATAAAAATAATGTAATATTATTTTTGTGTGATAATTATTATATTATGTTAATGTTTAAGCAAATTGAAAACTAATTTATTTGAAAACAGTTGTCATATAATTATTATGATTACAGTTTTATTACATAATATCTATTGGTTATTGATTAACCTATATAGTATTATAGTGTAATCATAATAAAATAAGTTGTATTAGAAACATTAAAGTTCTTAGTTGGGTTTTTGTGTCAAAAATCCACCATGTGAGCTTGTACTACTTATAAAATTGTTTTTGTCATTATTTGTGCAATATAATGAATTTTATTTTAAACTCAAAATTGTTTTATATGATTTACCTTACTGTTTCTTTTTCTTATTGTAGCAGTAAAAAACTATGGTACAATTCTTTGTTACAAGTTATAAAAGACTAAAAGAGTATCCATACATTTTGTTAAGGAATTTTACTCAAATAAATAAATGCATTCAGTGCAGCACAATTTATCACTTGCCTGCAGATTGACATACCAAGAAACTAAGCAAACAGTGATTATTTGCTGTTAGTCCTAAGCCTACACGACTTTCTTAATTGAGAAAGAAAATTGAGACTTAATGATTAGTTATCAAGTACATGTATAGAAAAGATTATAAATGCTTATATACAATATTATACATAATATAAAATTTGTTGTGCAATTGTGTTACTAATCAACAAACTCGATAGTGCAATCATTTTTTAGGTAAAAAAAAAAAGTACTCAATCGTTCTATACAAGATGACTAATTAGCAATATAGTAGTAAATAATAATCTGTTTAAGTTGTTGTTTAATTTATAAACCTTGCAAACAAAAATGCAAGTATGAAATCATTGTTGTTCCAAAGTACTTAAATTTGTCCCTTAGTAAATATGTATCTAGGTATACAAACAATGTGAAATGCATAATCAAATAATGAATAATTTAACAAAGGGTAGTTGATGGTTGTGTGTAAACTTCTAACAAAAGGCAAAGAGACATTTTGAAGTTTGGAACACAGCCATATGTAGTTATTGATTCTTGTGTAGTGGTTAATTCTAAGTTGAACTTTTAATACATTTGTTTTATTTCTTGTGTTTTTAGGTATTTAAAAAATGATTTGGTAAAAAAATAATTTAACCTTGGTACGAAAAGCATATTGTTGTGATGACTGCCGAGTTATGTTATGTACATAAAATAATCATTTTGAATAATTCATTAAATTATTATAAATTTTTTTTCGTGTTGAAATTTGATGTATAACACAGATAGTAAGTGAATGTACATTTTTCTTTTTGTTTATATATTGTCTTATCGGTTTCTAGGTAGAAATTTAAGTATGAAGTATATATTTTAATGTATATATAAATAAATATACATTTTATCATTGTTATTGTAAGTGGTATGAAAAAAAAATTTGAATTATATTATTATTATTAGGGCAGAGAATTATAGGTCATATTAACTTTAGTACTACTATGGTGTAGTAGTGTGAATATAGCGTCCCAGTATGACAATAGTGTTTTGGGACTGCCAATTTTCTCAGGTTTAATTTTTAATTGTTGTTATGGTGTTAACTTTTATATTTTTATTCAACATCTATAATAGAAAACCATATAACTGTTTCGATAAATGACAATTTGATGACTGGCAAAATCTATTTAAAGATGATTTTTCCTGCTTGGTCACAATAATCATTGTCGAAGACAAATAATTTTGTTTTATTGTATTTAAATACAATTTTTTTTTGTTGAGTCTAATTGAACGTAATGTTATATACAGTGGCATAGTTATCATCGGGCAAATCAGGGCAGTGCCCTGGGGCCCCTTAGAGCTCAGGGATCCTTAGAGCGTTTGGTAAATTTTAAAAATACATCCGTAAAATAATTGAAAAAAAGGTTGGATATTTTTAATATAATTGAATATTAGAAATGTAATATGAATATTGTATACCTATAAATACACACAATATGTAATGATCAGTGTTTAAAATAACCATTTTTAATAAAATATTGAACATAATTATCACTCAATTAAATACGCGTTTTATTGGTGTGAGTAAAGTCAGCAAAATATTTGATTTTTAACTCCAAAAGTATTACGTAGCATTGACGAAAGATCTCTGTTGCAAAAATGTGATCAGTTTCAAAACAAGTATTCGGATGTAATAGGACCAAATTTTTCGCTCCAATTTCTCAATGTTTACCATCTCACTCTTCCTGAACTAACTGAGACGTGTAATGTTTATCAGTTATGCAAGGATAAAAGGACCAAATTTGGAGTGATGGAATGTGATATAACACTACAACAGAAGTGTTCATGGCAATTTTAGTATTTTATACCATTCCTGTAACTTCAGCAAGAGTTGAAAGATCCTTCAGCAAACTTAAAATAATCAAAAATAATCTTGGAAATAGTATCTGAAAAGATCGACTCAAATATTTATCATTGATTGCAGTTGAAAACAAGGCAGCTTAAAAATTGGATTTGAGTGGAGTGATAGATCACTTTGCTAATATTAAAGCTCGTAAAAGATTATAAATTTGATTTGATAGACTTTATTTTATTTTATTTGATTTGATATAATTAATAAATTAATAATGATAAAATGTTAATATTTAAAATTTGTTTTTGTAATTAAATGGATTTCCTTCTTATTTCGAGTATCAATTAATTATCTGTTTATTATGTTCATTAGTGATTTTATAGAGGTATTTATATTTTAAACAACAATATAGAGTATAATGTAGTTTTTCCTATAGATAGAATTAAGTGGCCTAATTTATTTACTACCCCGGGGCCCTTTCCCATCTTGTTACGCCACTGCTTATATACCTACAAATCTTTATTTTTTTAAATATTTTTTTTTTTTTGATATAATATTTCTAGAATAGTTGCCGGCGGTGCGGGTCAATCCAGTAAGCTGTTAAGTATTTATTATAATATTTAATTTTTTATGTAAACAGCAAACATCTGAGTACAATATGAAAATAAGTATGAGACAATATCAAATTTGTCTCATTCTATCAGGAGCGCTGTGCAGAGAAAATTTGATAATGTTCTACGACGAAAATGGTTGTTACCTTTTATCGCTAATCGATAGTTTTGTTGATTGCCTACTCGTTTCGATTTGTAATATTGAGTTAGCATTTACTAGTTTACTACATAAACGTATGTTGTAGAATGTAGAGAAGTAGAGGGTTGACTCTAACTAAAAGAGGGGTGGCGTTTCATGAGTGACCCGGGAAGTAAAAATACCCTGAGTACCAGTACCTATTACACGAACAACTCAAATCTGAAGGAAAATATAACTTTTATTTTCAAATTTCAAATTTGAGTTTTCAACTAGCTGAACCAAAATTGGAATCAAGGAGTCTTCAAGACTACATATTATTAATATTGTTATATTTTACTCGGACCATGAGAATATTCATGTTTGTACATTTTCATATTATCATTTTTACTACTTCAAAAATATTAAATCGTATAAAAATATTAAGTATACCTCTTTTATATACAATATATTACGAACACATCGAATAAGAATACACTTTTCTTAATTAATAAAAAGTTCAAGCCCTCAGTTCACCATTATAAAAAACTGATAAATATACATAATTGTATGTAATTATACAAATTAATTTCACAAAAAAAACATATTAAAAAATATTGTTAATCCATTTAATTTGTATGAAAAATGTCTATGCTAAATTTATTACTTTGATGTTAAATTATTCATTTGTAAGTATATTTATTATTTATAGTTGTCTTTGTTAATCATTGTTATATTTGATGCTATAATAATAACTTACCTACATGAATAAACTCATAATTTGTTAACAAATGCAATTTTTAATATCGTTAAATATTTATTTTGTAATATCAAATATTTGCTTATAGTAACATCAATTTCTGATTTCTGTTGAATTGTTTATTTATTTATCGTATGGCAGTTAGTAGTTACAAATTCTGTTGAATTAACGTATAAATGTAATTAACGGTGTTACCACAATTTATAATTATGATGACACGGCGTTATGGATAGGCATTTTAGGTACATTTCTGTCAATTTTTCAGAACCCCCTGGTTACCGTGATCCTAAAGAACAATCGGACGTATCTGTTATAGACGTGGTAGACATAAAGACAACCTTAATATTTATATCGCGTCACAGCACATTTTTGGTCTTTTATACTGCAATTTTTATAATATTATATTTTTTATATTAAAGTGCAATAATGTAATGTAAAGGCTTAATTCATAATACTACAAGTATTGAAATCTGACTAACCTAATCTAATTTTTAAGGGCTTTTAAATTTCACTCACTGTGTGCATACAGGATCTTGATTTACCAAGCATGCTTACTCCATTTTTCTTCTTCAATGCTGTTATTTAAAATCTGCTTTTTGGAATTTTTGAATATACTATTAAAAACCGTACTTTCAAAGTCGAAAAAAAATGTTTGTTGAATTAAATGGTTATCCTGTGGAGGTTTAAACTTGTGTCAAATAGAACCCTCTATTCTTCTATTAATTATTTAGTAGATATTTTTCTCTGGAAATGTTGATATTCCAAAATCATAATTTGAACGAGTAGTTTTTGAGTTATTTAAATTTGTGTACTTACTAAGATAGATCATACATTAATAATAATTATTCGGAAGATATGGGGATAAGGCGATTTGAAAATTGTAGCAATTAATATTAATCTAACAATATATTTTATTATTTGTAAAAATAGTCCACGTATAGTAAAAACCAAATCAAATTTCTTATCTTTTTATGTAGGTATTTTTGTAAAATCATTTCTAAGATCTATTATTCTTAGTATAAATATATTAGCGAACGAGAAGTAACTCTTTCGAATTTTGAACTACATGAAAATTTTCAAAAAAATATCCACTAAATAATTTACAGCAAAAAAGCTGGTTTTTTTTGGAAAAGCGGAAGTTGTGTCATCACTAGACATTTTTTAAGTATAGGAAAAAAAAAATTCAAGAATTAAAAAAATTGAACGAGTATATTGAAAAAGTCCAATAGTTTAAACAAATTCCTTACTAAGGATGAAGTTGAGGTGGGTGGGCGAGCATGCTTGTCGCATCACCGCGTGTATACAACAAAAATAAATGCCCGTAAATTAAAAAAAAAAAAAATTGTGCTCCGACCTTTTCCACCGGCGGGCACTTGTGTATATGCTGCTACTGAGCTACTGTTTGTGTAAGCTCTGCAGAAACAGAATATAAGTACGGAAAGTCGACGTTTTGACAGCTTGCAGATAGATTTAGTATGTGCCTACCTATTGTATTATATTACCCACTGGTGCTGCTGCTGTTGTGGCCTCATAAACGTATAATATAAACTGTAAAACCAATTAAATGCATACGTCGTATTATAGGCAGGTTGGTATTATGTAATGGTACATAGCACTTGGACGTCGTACTTTGCAGTATTTCAAAGCTCATTAGTTACTGAAGCCAGATTTTTTTATGTTTTGAACCGTTTATTCCGCGATGTATAGGTGGGTACTTCAGTTAATTTTTTTCCCCCATCATGAATTAAATTTATACTTTACGATTAACATGCTCTATCGACTGTGAAACGAAAATCTTTTAACTGAAAATACCGTACCCTGCGATTTTCGTGCATTGTTAATTAATACACAACCGGAATAGCTGTATAGCTACTGGATGACGATTTTTGCAAAATTTATCGATTATACGAGTATGGCTTGTGATGTTTAATAATAATATAAACGCTTGGGATCCTTTTAACTGTAAACACACCCGTTATTTTGGAATGTAAAAATGTTTCGTTTTTATATGATTTGAAATCATTGCAAACTAAATTTTTGAATAATGTTATATTATGTACTTTTACTACTTTGTTATCATTATCATTTTGATTTTTTTGAAAAACAACTTACATTTTTAATCTAATATTTCTATGCAGGTAATTTTTCTGATAGTGTCGATGCATGAAAATCGAATTATGAGCGAATAGTATTGGATATAAGTATAATTATACCGTGTCGATGAGTAGCGCAGGAGAGCGTGTCAAAGGTCACGGAGTACACTAAAAATGTTAGTCCACTAAAATTGACAAATTATAACGATAAGTGTTAACGCTATGTTAAAAGACATTATAAAGGTACGTGTTGATTTTATTCCTCATAAAATTATGGATCTCCTCCATATATATGTGCCTGTCTTCAAAAATCTTAAACCAAGTCTTCAATATACAATATTATTGTTTTAAAAAATGTTAACGTATTTCATAAGTTATATATCAGCGGTTCTTAACCTTTTGTAGAACACGAACCCCCGATGAAAGATTTTTAGAAATCGCGGACTCCTTACCAATTTTTTGTCGAATACCTTTTTTTTACAAAACATCTCATTTTATCATAACCAAAATTATAATAACTATTTTATATTACAAATTATAGAATTAGACATAACAAAATATACACATTTATATTTATTTTTATTAATCTTCTTTCATTTTAAACTTTAACATAATTAAACATTTTAATTAAAAAAAAATTGTAGTAAATTCTCTATAATAAATTCATTAATTTTACAAAATATTTTCTCTGCCGTTGTGTGTACCACAGTGGTTACGAATAAAATGTCTTCGGAAATGACATTTTCATATTTGTATCTCACATAACACAGTAATAGAGATTTATTAGTTATATCGGTACTTTCATCAAGTTGTATACTAAAGCAGTCCCTATTATTAAATCTTCTCGACAACCGTTCTTTAATATTTCCTGGTAAACCATCAATTCGTTGTTTTATTATATCATTTGACAATGAAATGAACAAGTTAAATTGATAAATAAATATTAATAATAAAAATTATTAGGTTTAGATATTTAATTGTATCGAATTCCAAATTATAATCGATGTAATAAAGATATG
>PVMI01026771.1:12381-28442 GCA_008528875.1 Aulacorthum solani
GTATATAAAATGAAGATAAATGAGGTGGAATGGTACAGCAGTGCAAGGGTACTCCAAAAATGTTTGTCCACTAATCCACTCATTTAAAACTTTAAATAGGTACTTATAAGTTATAAGTAAAATGTATAAACTTATAATACGAAATTCGACTCTTATATAGGTAGATAGAAGTACCTACGTTCAATAATAATATTTAGTTTTGGAATATGAAGTTAAAAAAATGTTTTAATTTCATGTATACCTACTTTGTTATTCAAAAAATGTTGTTAAAAAACATATCTTTATGACTTAAGTATTGTGCATGTGTAGCACAAACGTTGATGTATGATTTATTGATTTTTATATGATTTTACCGATTATATTATATCCCTCTTATAGATCGTTCATTGCGATATTCATATGGTGTGCTCGAGGGTTCATATTTTTTTGTAAGAGGTTTCAACTAGGAATACTAAATTAAATAACTGTATATACCACGGTGGAATGAGTTTAACATAATAATAATATGTAAGGTACATAATATAGCCATATAGGTACAGGCACTTACTGCCTATACCGACCATACCTACTTTTCGAGTGTCACATGACCGGCGACTTAACGCGTGGGTTTTTTCGTTATCAATATGCCCATCTGAGCTTATATGTGTATTATTATTATTATGCTTATTGCTTGTATGCATATCTTTGAAATTTACAATCGCCTCGCCCCTAATCGATCGTGTGGTCGGACGCATTGTTTGGCGTGACAATGGCTGCGACGGCACGTCTTGTATTATTATTATTATTATTTTATTATTATTATGGTGTATTGCCTGCGAACAGAGAAAGAGTGAAACAGATAGAGTGAAGAGGAGGACTATCGTTGTCGTCGTCATTGCATTGACACGCTGCCTGTGACAATACAAAACTGATTATTTCCACCGCCGTTGGATAAGTAGCGATTTTCCGCACTGCGATCGATAATCAGCACTGCGCCTTCTTTTTATCGCCTTCGCCGTTAAATGTCAATAATATATTCTAAACGAACTATTCCGCAAAAATTAACGATTTCGTCGAGTATTTACTTTATAAGTATCTACCTATACTTATTATTTACTATTTACATGTGTGCATTGTGCATCGACTAATATTTAATATCAGATTCACAACCCACTATCAAAACTATAGGGCGACACAGTTGGACAATAGACACTATTCGGCACCCGATGATCTTAAAAAAATGATTTAGTGATGTGGGTGAAATTATAAATTATAATACGTGTAAAATATAGACTAAATTAATATAAAATATAAACCAATCGGTCACCTATACTAATAAATTATAATATTTGTGGGTAAGGTATACGTATACTATAGTTAGTAGTTTAATACAGCCTTAACCTTAGAATCATCATAAAAATGTAATGTATGAATGGTTAATGAAATCAAAATGGACTTTAACATCATGATTGGAGACTGCGTGGACGGTTGGGGCACAGAAATCATCAAACCAAATACCAATATAATTATGCGTACATAATAACCATCGATAACAATTCATAATACGTACTCTATACATCAATTTGTTAAAATAATATAATAGTAACAAGACCATTACTGTTATTACGTAAACCACAATAACCACTACACATATTCCGATGTTTAATTTAATGATGTCTAGTATGCATCCAGCTACTGCGTAATGACAACTTGAATAGTCACATCGACCAATAATAATTAATGCTCATTTCTGTCGATAAGAGGATAAAGGTAGGTAGGGTACTAGCACATTGCACATTGTATAAAACTAAAACTAATATTAGCGAATAATAGCATATAGTGCCGGTCGCCAGATCTGTAGTCTTAATGAATCTTAGACCAATATAGGAATCCCAAACGAAAGTTAGACAAAAGTTCGGACTCAATTTTTTATTGTAAGACAAAATGTCCGAAAATACAAAATTGTCTATTAAATTTTCATTTATAATTAGGTATATATAATATACCTATTACATAAATATCTATACCTATATAGAGTTAATATTAAAAATGTAGTTCATTTTAATTTATTAATGTTTGATTACTACCTATTTCTCATACTTACCTAGAGTTTACAGATACTATGTTTCCATGAAAATCTTTAAAATAATCCTCAATATAAAAGTAAATTAAAAAATATATAAGAAAAATATAAACCTTTTGGCTTTTACAAATATTCATAACTCTATAATAATAATTTAAAATAAGTTGCGTTTTCTTAAACAACGACCTTATTGATTTAAAATAAATATATTTTTAAAAAAAATAAAAAAACTATATTACATTATTAATTATTGATATTATAGATACAAATGTAATAGAAAATGTTATACCTTCGGACTTTTTGTCTGACAAAAAAACAATAAAAACACTATATAAAGACTTTATATATTTATTGATGAGTGATGACTATATAATATAATATATTATGATATTTACTTATAGGTATATTCCGAGGTATATTCATTACCCATCGGCTATCATTATTTTAAAAATATTATTAATTATTATTACAAGTGCATTCTTTAGAAATGATAGTAGGTAGTAGCTGATTTAAAATGATAAATTGATTATCAAAAGCTTAGTATAAACTTAAAACTATTTTAATAAGTAAACTTAATTACGCGTGTTTTATAAATTTTAAAAGTCTTATAAATTACTACACTACAGAACATCGAGAGAAAAAAAATTGTGAAAATGTTAAAAAAGAATATATTTTATAATCTGGTATCTGTCGAAAGGTTACATAGGTAGTTTGTTTTAACACAAACATAAATTTATGTAACAATCCGACAATCGCCAACGTCACAGTGATTTTTATGCGAAAACTCGTAATTAACCACGGTTGAAATGTATACATATTTTATGAGCCGACAATTTTCGGAATCGCGTAGACAAAAGGTGTACATTATGCGGAATCGGGTGCTATGATATTCCCACCGCTGCCGCCAAGTGACCGTCAGTGGGTAGTGAGTACTCTATAGAGCTCGGCTGCATTGAAGAGAAATGGAAGCGGAAACGTTCGCGGCGTGACGACGATGAGTTTAGGTCAGCTGGTATAATAAGTAGGTACCTACTTGTTGGTTGTTACTTTACTATTACATCTGTATTGCACGACCAAAATTCAGGTAAAAGAATTAGAAGAATGATTTTTTCGTACCCGTTAAAATATCGATGTATAAAGGAAAATTTTATATATTATAATATATAAAAACGCGTGCCACGGTCCATTTTCCTCTTCGATTTACAATAATATTACACATAACTACATAAGTGCATAATGTGCATAATTACATAAGTGTTTCTAGTAATTCCCCCTGAACCGTACGAGTGCCATTGCACCAAATTGCTTGTGTATGGCTGACTTAGGGTAATTCTTACCAAAGATTTTTTATTAAATTGCCCAACAAAAAGGTTCCAGACAAATATATTAATTTTACCCAGTGCTACAAAAGTTAGGTATAACGTATGTGGTTGTAAATATAGAAACATTTTCGAAACTGTTAATTTTTTTAGTCTAATCATAAATCAATATTATAATTCAAGAATAAAATATACTGTAAACAAATCTGTGAGGTTAATAATATATTATAGAAATCTTTTGTGCCGCTGACTATGTATATATTATAAAATATGAATTACAATCTCGTATTTGTAAGTAAGCTTGTTTTTGTTTTTTGATGTTATAGTGAGGGTCTGAAAATTGCAATTACATAGTAAATATATTATTATTATATTGTTGTACTTATTTAACTATTTTAAGTTTCGAAAACACGGAATAAAGAAATTGAGATAAATTTAAGGTAGTTCCAATAAATCATAAATGGTAAATGGTAATGTACTTATATATATTACATACGATGATTTTTTTTCTAAAATGATGGTATATAGTCATTAAAATGTACCTATATTCATGGTATAATATAATGTCTAAGGATAATAATCCTTAAAAATAATTTTACAAAAATAAATACATAATATAAAATAGATTTACGTAATATTTCTATTTATTTTTTTATCCATAGTAGGTACTATATACTATTACATTATTAAATTACAACAATTTTTACAAATTATTAAATGCCAATTGATTAATATGAATTACAATAATTATTTTCAAATCAACATTATGCCTATATCTGTTCCAAACCTATTATCGTGAACTTATTACGTTATCCTTAGAACACAAAGAATAACTAATTTATTTATTTATGCGTATACTGTCTACGATTGAAAGCGACGCTTACATTTTTTTCTCACGATATTCGTTCATTACTAAGATGCTTAGAGTGGTTAGACAACAATTTTATTAGTTTATGTACTGGAATTTCATTGATAGCTTAAAACGTCTCTATTGATTATTCTTTTGTTCAATAGCAACATGAAATAAAAATAGTTAAGTTGGAAATTAGAAATATTATTTTGCTTGAAAAAATTCTTAATGCGTTAAAGGTAACTATCTTCATTATTAAAACGGTGTTTACGATCTTTAAATATGCAAAATAAATTATAAAAATACTCGTAAAAATATGAATTGAATGCTATTTTATAAAGTTATTAGACCTCAATATATACATCTACAGTGTAGATAATGATATATATCATTTCAGTGTAAAGTGTGAATTATTAGCGTACTATCGTTACTGTGTAACAATTAATATAAATTTAATACAGGTGAAATAACCATGTAACAATAATACTGGAATGTCAAAGTATATATCCCCATAGTACCTAATACCTATCCAACAATAATTCATATTTTACAATTGTATATAATATACAAATAATATGCTTGAACGCTTGTTGTTTAATACTAGAATATATATTGATTAAATCATAGCATACCAAAATTCAAACTAATCTTAAGAAATCATTAATCAGTATAATCCTGAATTTATAAGAGTATTTTATTTCATAATAATATGATAATATATGTCAATTTAAAAATCCTTCTGTCCTTAGTTGCATTATATCGCAGTCAAATGTTATGTTAAGTTTAAAATAATATCTCCCATAAACTTCTATGAAAATTGCCTATTATATAGTATTATTATGTATGTACATATTATAAATTATAATTATATATATATATATATATTATATTTATGTAAGCCTAGTGTGTGTATGGCGTGTGCGTGTGTGTGTATAAAAGAGAAATCCTTCATTGTGGATAAAAAAAAAGTATATAGATACAATAGAGTGCTATTCAATGCAGCTCATTGTACCTACTGTCCATTGTAACATTTTCCAACAATGCTTGTAAACTAAACAAATATTGAAAAATATAGTTTCTCAATAATTTCCTTTGGAGTTATTTACAGAATTTGTCACCATCAGTGTTATACAGTATAGTAATTCATATAATTCATTTTGTCAGGGTTTGGTAAAGACTGTTCGAAAAAAAATAAATAATTAACTAGAGTATTGTCACTTATAGTTATACTGTAGTTTAATGATGCGGATACACATCACATGGGAAACATCCTTGAATTATGTCATCCTTTTGTTTTATATGCAAAAATGATGCAAATAAAAACCTCGAGATTTTAACTTAATTGAAAGATTATGGTGTCTAAGTTTCGTTCTGGTTTCATTTAATTTACAATATATATTATGTACTATAAAGAAAGATAAATATATTTGTTTGAATAATATAACCAAATCAGACGAGTAATCACTAATCACGCTACAAATGAATATGATCCAAAACAGAGTAGGATTTATAACTTAGTAACAACTATGCTTCACCCCAACTATAACGTTAGTTGTAATTCAAATATTATGTTATGAACTACCTATAATATGATATCATTAAAATATTAAATATAGTAATTAATAATTATTATAAAACATTTTTTTCTTCATTTGATTAATAAAACAAAATATGTTTATCAAGAACTATTGGCTGCAGTTAAGTTTTAACATAAAATAGCTTAAACTTAAGTTATATTAAATATGTGTTATCCATAAATTAATAATATTTTTTGTTCTAGAGAATAATATTGTTATTTTATGATATTAAAATACTTGTGTTCATTTAGTGGTAATTACGAATTATTTATTTAATTCAAATACCTAAGCTACGGAGGTAATAAGAACAGGTCAATTTTAATCACTAAAGATAATAAACATAAACGTATTGCAAAAATAAATACAAACATATCACTATAAATCTACTAAAATCAATAAATTATTATTGCAATCATTTATTATAATATGAATTATGGCTATAAGGTCTTTATTTTAAATAAAGTATCATAAATAGTATTATAACATATTACTTTGCTTTGATAAGGCAAATTGCAATCAACTAGAATTTTCAGGTTAATATTTTTTTAAAATAAAAAAATATGTATAAGTATTATAAATACCAGAAATGTTTCTAATCTTTAAAAATAAACGGGTACCTACAAATTTTATTTTAAATAAAACAATACCCAGAAACTACTACATAAATAAATTTACAAAAAAAAATATAGAAACAATTTTATTTTATTGTATTGTGCATCAATTATTTGAGTTCAATTAAATTGCTAATCGTGGAAAATATATATGTATTTTTTTGTTTGTTGTTAACTTAAAATAATTAATTATTAAATATTATTAAATAGCAATGTAAATTGTTTGAAGTCGAACATAATACCTACCTAATCTATATTCAAAATGTCCCGATGTTCCTCCACTGGGTGGTTTGTTCATTATGTGAATCATATCAACACTTTTTTCTCTCCAGACATCTCATTCACTTATTGTTCTACATTTATTTGAAGAGATTGCGTAGTAAAAAATATTTGAAATTTAAAAAAAAATGTTCAAAATGTAAATAAATTTGATTTTTTTTATAAATTTATAAATTTAGTAAATTGTTATTTAACAAAACTATAATACAAAAATAAATAATGTCCTTTAAATTTGTTAAGTGTTTTTTTTTTTATTAAATTATAATGTTTTATAAAACTTTGGTAGGTACCTACGTTTATAATTTGTATATCACTATAAAATAATCAAACAATAACTCTCATGATATGATTGTACCTATATAATATATTAAATGATTCATTGAGATTCATGCAAAATGTTTACGTATCAAGCTGTACACTATGAGTAAATTTGTTAAGGATTAAAATATTTTATTAATGGTTTCTTTGGCTTGTGTTGACTAATAAAGTAATAAGTAATAACTGTTTAAGTCCACTATTCACTAACCTACGCATAAAAGAAATTACAACGCATATTTCTTTTAACAGAAAATATATATGGCTAAGAAATAAATTGTTTAAAATAGAGAAACATAAAATAAAAATATTTACAAATAAAAAAAAACAATTTTTATTCGTCATTGTTATAGTTGTTCGGCTGAGCTGTGTTGCAAAGTGTCAACGATTCAGTCAAGGGCAGTATACTCTGTGATATGTGTTTGCTGACACATGGTGCATAAAAAATCACTTTATGAGACGGATCCTCTAACTGTATAGCAAGGACTAAGGAGCATACGTTTTCAGAGTTTAACCAATTCCGGGTAATCATATTAATGATATTACTATAAAGTTAATAATTTATTTTATTTTATATATACCCATCATCTGCTGTAGTGGTTTTCAAATGCATAGTAACGGAAATCTACAAAAGGAATGCAATCATATTTTATTCGGTTTATATAGGTAATATAGCGTAATGAGTAATAATGACTATTTATTATACAGAATAACAGTAAGTAGTTGTATATCAGTGTTAATGTTTATAATGTGTGTTACTTATAAAGTTATAAATATCCGGAGTGCATACTAATAACATAATACTTTATTTACGTTTACGATTGGTATTTAATATATTTTATTTATTTAGTAGAACTAACTAAAATAATATAATATTTACGTTAACATAAAAAAACACGTCTGGTACCGTCACTGGATGGTCTCCCTCCTCATAATATATTGTTCATGCCTTTATAAGTAAAAAAATATATAATCTCATTTACTTGCTGGGCTAAAACATAATATACGGATTATAAAATATATAATTTTATCAAATAAAAATAATATTCATTAGAATGTAATATACTTGTAGCTAATAATTAATATTTTATGTATTGATGTACAATATAAATCATTAAGAGGACCCTCGCTTGTTATTTCGTCTTAATCAGAGGAGTAAACTAACGGATAAGTCGGGACATCATAATACCAGAATTTACGTTTAAAATAATTAAATTAACTGTGTCATAGTCATATATATTACTATATTAGAGTAAATTGATCTAACATGTGAAGGTAAGCACTAAGAATATTATGTATGTAGTGTTTTTTTATTATTTAAATTTTAAAGCAAGTAATGAGAATTTTATAATTTTGAAAGGGTACGACTCTTTCTTATATAATCAACGTTTTATTTATCTTTTTACCTTTGACTGATTTACTTAACAAAGTAAAAAATTATAAATTTACATAAATATGTTTTTAGATACATAATATAGGTAAAAAAGTATTAAAATAAAGTGGTTCAATAAAAAAAAATGTATTCATTATTTTTCCTTTCACTGTACCTATCTATATTATGCACATTTATATCCTCATTATGTTTACCCCCTCATTTTTAGTAAGCCCCCATTTCTTATAATTTCTCTCGAAAAATCGTTAGTTTTCATAATAATTTAACAGGTCAGCTATAATCTATCATAGCCATGTACATGTACGTGTAATACTAAATACGTTTATTATAATAATTTAAAAGTGTGAATGGATATATGGAGCATTATATAAGTACATAATGTACTTAATACTTGCATATTTTTTAATAAATATTTAATTTATACCGACAAATCAGTTAAGCTAAATAATTATTAACTTTGGATTAAATTGTCTCCATAATATTCTATGTTTTAAAGTTAGGTATATTATTTCACGAAGAACAATATATTATACGATATTATATTATTATGTTCCGGCATAGGTAGTATAGAGGTATTAGATACATAGTTTTGAGACATGTAACATCCGGCATAAACACTCGACACACAAAATATAAAACATAATTTTTCTGGCAAACTGTACTTCATATTCGTAATTCATGCGAAATGTGTTATTAAATAGTAATGACAGTAGGGTTATTCTTGAACTAATTGCACAACATTATGGAACCGGTTGAATACAATCCAAACGAAATTTAGTATTTATGAAGAAAGCATGTACAGGTAACGGTAAATAGAAACAATTAAACAAATATAACAATTCACAACTTTTATGTTTTTCAACAAGGTCAAATGACAACTTCATAAGGGGATTTGTTGATAAATGTGTTTTTTTTTAAATTTAAAGTTAATTTACATTTTACGATTTTTTTTGGATTTTAAAAACAAAGAAAGCAAAAAAAAGAAAAAGAAATAGAACTAATTTTTCAAAAATACCTTGCTATGCAATCAATAATTTAAAAAAAACCACATTTCATAAAATATTTTCGTTTGTTACTTATATTAAATATTTGAGGGTACTGAAAAAATTACGAATTTGTTATTCGACTGCTAAAAGGCCAACGTAGCATAACGACTTTCACGAACATTGTCAATCCAAGTGATTTAAAAAATAATTACAATAAATCCAGATCAAAAGATTTAAAAACAAATAAGTGAAACTCGCTTTGCAGTCGTATTTCCTGCAATATTCAAAACAGTCACTGATTGTACTTTTAACTAATGCGAATGAATTGATAGGTATCTGATGTTCTTTGTTCCGATTATGGTAGTATACTGGATACAAGTTTGGACAGTGATGTCATATTGTTGTAACCCACAAAGACAGTAGCAAATAGACACTGTGCGCACTTCACAATAATAAAATACATTTCTGCAATTATAAGATCATGTTCAAGGATTTCTAACATGGGCGTTAGCACAAAATAAATATGATACATCTTAGTAACTGCATGTAGCATGTGTATTGTTAATCGAATGATTGAGATATATCGGTAACATTGTCTTTAATCACCTTCATGACACATTTTGTGTGTTAAGGAACATCATTGCTACCTATGTTCTAATATGAATGTCAGATATTTTTACAAAAATGTTTGTTTTACAATTGATTTTATAACATATTATAAATATTATAAAATCAATGCAAATAGGCACACAACACAAAAATTATAGTTTTAAACATTGACTATATAATGTATTGTACACATTTAAACATTTTAGAGCTCTTGTGTCCATTATCGTTTCTTAAATTACAAATTGAATAGAAAGCATGACTTTAAAAGTGAAACAATTGAAAACCTTGTTTTATAATAATTTAATAATACAAGGTATGGGGTATTTTAGAAATTATATAAATTAGTACATGTAATGTTACTGTTGTTTGTTTTAAAAAGTTGATTAATTAATTTATTAATCATAAGCGTATACGTATTATGTACATGTAATAAAAAGTATGTATAACATCTTATAAAATGTTAATACAATTATTAAAATAGTAAATAATGAAAAAAAATATTGCTCTGCCGTAATATATCGTTAGAACTATGACTATCAGCGCATGTTCATATTCACGGATGGTTGCATATTCCCAACATCAAATTACAGACTAGTGTTGTAGTACCTACATCATAATACCACATGCAGTTTTTTTCCAGCAAAAGATAAAACGGGATCCTCTAGACAGTATCCCACCAAGTTGTAGAACATGTGTAACTCGAATAGTCTATTTTTAAAACATTTAAATTTCCTGTGTATGGTGCATTATAGCAAATATAACACTTAAAAGGATGGTACATCATCTTAAAAAAAATATTCTAAACAGATACATATGCATTATGCAATACATGTTATAAACATTTTCAATGAGGAGGACTATTTAATTTGTAGTTTTATTTTGTCTAGGGACGTTTCTTGTTTGAAAATATTAATATTTCGATTTATGATTATAAAAAATAAACCATGTGTTTTTTTTTTTACAAAATATCGGTTTTACCCACAACACACAATAGTATTATAGGTCATCGTCTCATCAATATATACGTAATTTGTGTTGTGAACTTGTGTAGGTATATTTTGTGTGTAAACATTAAACAACGATACATAATATCTGTACCTAACCAGTAACCATATAAATATCTGTACTCTGTAAATAATATTCAACATCGATTTAGATGTTGTGGACAGAAAGCTTTTTATGTGTTGTTATTCTGTAACTAAAATTATCTATATTTACTTCACGATAAGCAAAAAGTGTTGTTTAATGTTGTTTCAGTAAATAATAAAATATAATATGTTTGTTGTTCTGTGTAATATTTAATAGATTGTTATTGACAAATTGATTTTCTACGAGTTTGAAACTACGCTGGAACATTTTCTATTCAAATTGATCATTTTACTATTTAATAGCCATTAACTGTAAAGATTTTAAGTCAATAGATTTCTGCGAGTAATTAATGAATTATTTAGATTTCTGTTTATAGAATTTAATTTTTAAAATATCATTTTTTATTTGTACAATATATTATTTGATTTGTTTTTATTCGTAAGTAGTACCTTTATTTTAATTTTTAATGCTCTAAATAGTTATCATTAATTCATTTATAACAAAACGTGCTTATAATTTATTATTACGTGGTGAACCATTATAACTATTTACAGTGTTGTTGTATGACAGATATCTACCTGTATAAAGTATTTTACAGTATTAATTGAACAAAGAACAATGTAATGACCTATAGTTATTTTTATTATGTTCATTACTTTAATCATGGCAAACATAAATCATAAAATGTTTAGCCCCTGATTTGTTCAACCTACCTACATGTTTTTGAGTTTTGACAACAAATTTAGGTGTTAATTACGAATTATTGGTAAGTAAGTACCTACCTATCAGTTTTACTAAAAACCATACCTAAATAGATAAAATGTCAAAAATATAATTTTAACATGGGGTGAATTTGAAACTTTTATATTCAGTGTCATATTCGAGAAGAAGAAGTGTGAACTTAATTACCTAATTCATAATAATAGATGACTTAGCTGTTACCTATTTAAATTCATATAGGTACCTAGCAATATTAAATCAATGCAAAAACAGCGAAACACTAATAATTCAACAACCGACTTGCATAACATTATAAATTACAATACATGGGAGTGTTATTTATATTGAAGTAGTAATTTAAATTTTACCTTTGTTTGTGGCCAAATTCTGATTAGGTATACAATTGTTTGAAAGTAGTTTTAAAAGCAAACCATATCATTCGAGAATTAAAAACCGTAGCTAGCAGCTATGCAGGTACTCAATGGTTATATTGTTATGATCGTCTGTATAGTGTCATCGTCGGTCCGCAGTTGGAACGAAACCGTTTAAATATTATGGGCGGCACGACTAAACTTCTGCACGCTGCAGACGACGGCGTCGACGGGTCAACGTCTAAAGTCTGACTAATCACGACTGCACGAGTTTTAGTTACGACAATGTGCTGTCCACACGAACGACGCCGCCGATTACACCACCACCAAGAAGTACGCTGGTCGCTGAACACCGCTGCATAGTACGTATTGGTAATGCTTGCCCATTTACCATCACTCCGTTTCAAATGTGCACGTACATGATACATACAGAGCGATTCTTTAACGTAAGACGCTCGTTATTTTGAAAACTAATAACGTTTTTTTTATATATAATTTAAAATCATTCCAAAATAACATTTTTAAAGAAAAAAAGAACATTTTTTTCTTATTAATTTTAATTTTAGTTATTTTTTAAGGTTCTTGCTTTTTTAAATGACAAAATAACATTTTTTGATTTCGTATTCTAAAGCAGAATGATTTTCAGTGTATAAATATCAAATTTCGTGCCAGTAGTTAACTAGCTATAGGTACCTTAAAAATATACAATGTATATATTATAGCCTATATAATATAGGTTAAGTATAGATGAGCGGAATTTATAGTTTAGTAGTGTAGGTACCAACATTTTGCTTTTAACCATATTATCACTTCTCTAGGAACATCAACACTCAAAAATGTAAATACCTACCCACCTGTCTCACCTACTTATAAGTTATACCTTATTAAAGCATCGTCTGAAATTCAATCTTTAATTATGTATCAAGAAACTTTGAAAATTATTCTACTCTGAAACATACGATTAATAATTATGATGTTCTTTAAAAAAGTAAAAACTTTAAGGTTTAAGAATTAAGAACATACCGATAAAAAATATTAAAAATATAAACATTATTTAAAAATTTTGTTTTTAATGACTTTAAATTATGTAAAAAAATATTTTTAACACATTAAGTGTTTTGTATTTATGATGTTTAAAATAATCACCCTGTACAACTGAACAGTGCCGTGCAGTAAAATAGTTATTTTCCAATAATCTCAACAGAAAGACAACAATAATCTGACTGTTGTCTGTTAAAGCTGCAGATGACCGACTTGTTTTCGTACAACTATAATAATAAAATTGTTTGATACAATCTTACTGCTAAATGAAAATAGGTAAACCACAAAGCCCACAACTCATAAGCAAATCGTTCAAGAGATCCTTTTTAAAGTTTGTTAGTTTTTATGAGTAAGATTAATCAAAAAACTGCATATCTATCAAAAACGTATAGAAAATATGTTGCTTATCATAGCGTTTTTAATTTCTCAGATACATTTTTGAAAATAGTGTATTTTAAAGACGAATTTCTAGGATGTTTATAAGTGATATTGCTTTTTTACTATAGTTATTATATTAAGTAGTACTTGTATTTTCAATGCTAGTTTCAGTGCCGTAGTCAAAGAGAGGGCTTTAAGGATTAAACCCCAAAAATATCAAACTTACTATACCCGGTTACTACTACCCTAGCCTAGTACCCTAGCCCAAGAAATAAAATATTATAGCCCCCCCCCAAAAAAAAATCCTGGCTACGGTACTGCTCGTTTTGATATTATTAATTTATAATAGGTATATAACTATATAATGATTATTCATTATATTATTCATTTTTACATTATATAATACACTATATTGTACCATGATGTATTGTGATACAATCTTTAAAAAAAACCAACAAATTTTAATTAAATTTAAAACAAATAATATTCTAATGTGATGAAATCCAAACAAATATTATAGGTAGGTATGGTAGGTATACTGCTTATCAGTAATTCAGTTCTTATATATATTTTATAATTATACAAAAGATCGATACTGTTTTAAATAAATATTTTATTTTATAATGGCTATATTCTAGTTATTGTGATGTTGTTCTCAGATATAGTTACTTTTCAGACTTCAATACGAATACTAGACTTTAACAGTAGGTAGTGACTTTAGGTAGACTTTAACAAGCAGTTCCGCAGTGGTGGATACAAGGAGTCCCCCCAATTGACAGTTATACTATATTTGTTGTTGTAATAAAATATACGAGTTAATTAATTATTAATTAAAATCAACTTTTCAACTTTTCATGTTAGAAAAATTTGAGTTGTACTTTATTTGAATGCCTAACATTAAATCCTAAATATTGAGTTAAAAAAATTAATATAAAAAATGTGCAATAAGTTAATTTCATAATGACAAATGTATTATAATATATAATCACTAGGTTTAGAATACTAATACCATTGATTATAGAATTTATTTTATAATCAATACTAATACATATTACTGTATAGTCTATTATATAGATAGTGATTAGTAGTATAGTAAGTAGGTACCACCAAAAAAAACAAACGAATTTACATATAGATATACCGAATTATTAAAATTCAATTTTTGTTTGTTTTTTTCTTAGGGCAGTGGGACTTAAAAATAATAATAATATTTTATTACTATGTATATTGTATATCAAATAAAAAACAAATAATTTTAAAAGTAAAATTTTAAGCTTATACATGTTACGCCTTATGCATCCCGTGACCCTTGTACCTAATCATTAGTTTGTAATGGGAATATTGATTTTAACATTCACACAATATTATAAATTATAGTTAGGTGTACAATACAATTTAGATTATATATTTTAGAATATTATACAGTTTTATAACATAAAATATTATTAAAAGAAAACTAAAATTTTACATGTTAACAAGAAAATTAGTTTAATTAGACCTTGGTAAATAAATAAATAATTTAATTTCTTACTTCTAGAAATATCGACCTATGCAAATATGCAATTATTTACAATAAAAATACAATGGTGACAAATTATTATTATTTACTTAACTGCCAAGTAAAATTATTGAAAACCTATTTCTACAAATTACGCCAATGCGTGTGAGTGTGACTTCAAGTCATCGTCCATCAAATCATACAAAATTGTTTAATTTGATCTCTAAACTGATAAAAAAATATTTAATAATTATTTTAGTATTGGTGCATAATTTAATATGTTTGATATTAACATCTTGTTTAATATATTTTTATTGCACGTAATTAAATCGGCATATTTATACCTTAGTATAGCTATCATTATTTAATATCAGTGTGACACTCGTCACTCACTGAGTATTGTACTAGGTAGATATTAATTCAAGTGCGAATGAATTGGACTTTGATATAATATAGGTAGTCAGTATATAGAAGGCGTAATACAGGAAATACTATACTATACAAGCTATGTATATAATATATTGAGTTTAACAGTCAGAATAAGGAAGATTTCAAGGCTATACTGTCTGTGGGGGGCCACTAGCCCTATCGGGAATGTACAATATGCTGTCATGAATTTTTAATTTTTTATTGGCAATAAATTGTAATGACTTTTTATTTTGTCTCCAATCTTCTTTATACAGACATACTTTGAGATTCTTTCTTTCAGTTTTTAAAAATAATGATTTTTTGATAGACTATATATTATATTTGTAATACGTAAATATTATGTTGTCGATAATTTTAACGGCAGTGTAAAGTTCCAGCAATGCCAGTGTATATTTACATGAAAGGCTTCAACTAATGTGTCTGCCCCTCATGCTTCCTTTTAAGATGAACTTTTTAAATTTGAAACATAGATTAAACTTAAGTAGTTTAGATCACTGTAAACAATTGAGCTCTTAATAAAACCTTTTCAAAAAG
>PVMI01026778.1:0-22811 GCA_008528875.1 Aulacorthum solani
TAATTATAACAGAAGTAAACGTGTCAAAATATATAATATACATCATCGTGAACCTTACATATCCAGATATTTCCCTGGGGCCCGAGATCCGCCTGCAGATATTGTTTTCGAAATGCAAATCTTAATCCATTCAAGTCATCTCTAAGTTGATTGCCATCCATATCCAGTACACTCTCGGGCACCAGCAACAAATTATCAATCCCTTCTTCGGGACCGGTTCGCCCGCTATCCTCGCCACTATGCCGGTAATGTGGTACTCTCAATAGACCCGCCATAGTAAAAACCGTCGACCATGTCACGTCGTAAACCACATCATATTTCGCACGAATAAAATTAGAACACTATTTATATACATAAGCATATAACTATATTATAACAAATTTTACTGACGTACGCACGTGCGAATCGATTGAAATTTGATAGTGTAATGGCTCCTGAATCGCATGGCCGGATCACTAGCGGCAGAGCGACTGGCGACTGAGTAGCACGAACGACACTTACTAACCTACTGAAGCCTGAAACCAGTGCAGAAACCGACATTCCGCCGGCAGCGCGGCTGGAGGGGACGTATAACTTTGCAGCCGATTGATGTATATTGATGTATGTACCTAAATTATAGTTTTGATGTTTGCTTTCAAAACGCTAACCGATTTTATGATGCATAATTTGCAAATAAGTGATACATTTAATATTCGATTGAGTAGGCACCTATTACTAACACGTGATTAATATAATAAAAATAAACACTTAGGGCCTTTTTTGTTTCTTAAACAAGAACGTGTGTTAATTATTGTTTAAAATGAATATTATACATGCGATAAACACGAAATGAATGGTCTTTTATTATTAAAATTATACATAACCAATTATTACTGTTGTACTCATAGAGCGTATCATCTGCGCTATAATATTTCGAAATTTTAACAAGTTCAGAGGCAATTTATCTGGGATTCTCATTTTAATAGTTACACAAAATAATAAAGTAATTGATCCATCATGTCTCGTGAATCTATAAATGTTACTAAAAGATGAGCAATTTAAACTCTAACGATATCAAGTACATAATTACACATTAGTGGTATTTATGATGTCAAAATATGAAATATTTTAAAGTGTATAAAACAATTCAAAGCTGACTTGGGGTTTTTAACCATAAAAATAGTAACCAAATTTTTGATTTGAGAAAAAATAAGACATAAAGAGTACTATTTGAACATATTGTTGTGATTACGATATCAAAATATTATACCTAATATACCTTATTAACTAGATAAGTATACCAATATAATATTACAGTAATTTCATCTGTATCTTAATATAATCTGAAATGAAATATAAAAATTGATAATTTTGGGAAAAAAACTCTTTTGTTAGAAGAAGAGGCGAATGTATTATTTTTTTTAAATATAATTGGTTTCATTACTTTAAATTAAATAATTATGTAATAAGAGATATTAAAATGTCGTTAATGGACTTTTGACAGTAGTAATCTACTATAAAAGTATATGTATTTACTTTTATAGGTATCTAATTTATTTTTATAAATTAATTAAAAATCATATGAATATATAATGGTATTCTAAACTTAAATCAAAAGTAATAATTAATCAATATTACCATTTGTTTGAAACTTAAAATATATTAAAATAAACAATATACTTTTAATATATTATTAATTAATAGAAGAGGTGATCTCCCGCTGTATGAACCAACATTATATTATAGCAACAAGACACCGATTATTACTCATCACTTCATTTGGACATAAGATACATGAACATGACCCTGACCCTGGTCAGTCTGGTTGGGGAAGTCTATTACAAACCAGTAACGCCAGGAAATGAGGTCAGAATATAAAACACGAAAAAAAAATAGCCGGCAGATGTAAATATCTATAAGAAAATATCCATGTAGATAACAGTAGAAATAACGTAATACAACACAGCTTTAACTTTTATTTTGACATCACGTACTGAGGTCATCTTTATATACTTTCTAATTCTAAATCTTCACTACAATTTACATCTAAAAACCACTCACTAAAACGGGTGTAATAATAAATTATATATAAATTAATTTAAAAATACCGCACTTTATGAGGCATAAACAAAGGCTCTTCATAAAAATTATCAACGAACCACAGTACAGTTTAATTAACAATTTCAAACTTAAATACCTGCCTAATATAGTACAAATAAAATGTTTAATTATACATACGATTTGTATATTGTACCTATACAAATATAAGATTGTAACAAGCAACAATATTTCCAAGTCTGTGAAAAGTGAAAATTGTGTAGAAAACAGTAGGATACTTCGAAATGATTGGACACAGTTACGGTCCATCACCTTTATGTACCACGCTTTTCATCGACACCTTCGATTTTCTACAATTAAACTGGGACACTTTCTAAAAATATATCCCTTTCAAATGTCGTAACACATCATGATAGACGGATATTTTACAAATTAATTTATAAAAAGAATAAAAGATATTCAAATTATTGTTCTGTCATGATATGATGAACACGAAAGTGAAACTTGAACTAAAGAAGATGTTTGAATTATATAGAATCCCGAACCACGCGAATAATATAATACATATATATAAACACTAACAACTTTGACTCTGAAGATTGTAACTGAACCTATTAAATACCCATAGGAAATTTGTTCACCCTTTCTATCTTTTTGTTATGACGTTTATAATTTAACATCGAGTATAATATAAATCTACTTACTCCAATTCGGATTGTATTGATTATCTGATACCCAATCCATTTGTAACACAAATGTGAGAGCATGATTCATATTTAAACTATTTTCTTACTTATACCTCGTTTACAGCATAACATAACGGATTACTCACCTGAAAAAAAAAATACATACATAAATAAATTGGCAATACATGTAAATTATAATGTAAAGGGTTGAAAATAGATTAAATGATAAGGATAACAACAGTTCATAATTATATAGCATTAACAGTAGTCAGGGAGTGATTCCAAATTTTTAGTCAGACAACGCTCAGAAATCCATGGAATTATTTGAATTATACATTTCTGCAAATAAAATGTTTCAACATCAAGTTTTTATTAAAAGCCCGAAAATGGGCTCTATTTGTGGATACCAGACTTGACCAACTTCGAGATTTTACCGATTGAATTATGTATAAATTAATTTCAACACAGAATTAAATAATTATTAACTAATACTTATATAAGGAAGGTAATTATTAAAATCTTTAACATTTTATCATATGAGAATGATATTGGCATAAGATTAATCTCAAAGAAACTAAAATGTATAAATATATTTAAAAGTAAGTATATTATTCTATAAATATTGACTACTACACACTTATTACCACCTCGGTTAAAAGGGATTCCAAAAAATTAACTTAATTTGTAAGCAAATAGCACAGAAAATGCATGTTTATACATGTATTTATTATGTAAATTAAAATTTTAACAAATAAATTTGCAATAACCATAAAATTAAATATATTATACTATCATATTTTGATGATTTTTTTTTGTGACCACAAAATTTACTTTAAGTATACTACATCAAACAGCAATAAAAAAAAGTAAGTAAATCACTCTACTGAAGGTATATAGTATGATTTCTATTATACCTCCTCGTCATATCGAACTGTAATGGATGTGTTTAATTTGAATTCAATGATAAATCATTACATACGAAAAACGATTCTAAACGGTGACAGTGTGTCAGTCTCTATTTCAAAGCATATTCTTGAAAATTTAACTGTGTATTATATAAACTTATAATTTTAGTAACAGTGGAATGTTTCAAGTTTGCATGGCCAATATTTTTCAGATCATAACAAAAATTATTATTTGCGGTTAAATATCAAATAGCATCAAAGTATGAAAAAACGCTCATAAAAAATGTGTGATGGCTTTGAGTTAACTTTTTTTTTTTGGTTTCCTATGTTTAAGAAAAACACACGAGAAATATTTTATTTAATTTTCGAGGGTTATATTAAATAAAAATAAAAAATGCTAACTACAAAATATTTTGCGAATTTTTGAGATTTGGACAAAAATTATTATCAAAACAACTACAACCAGGGAGTAGCTTGTTTATATTCAAGATTCAAGATTTATTGAATAAAAATTTCAATATAAATACAAAAATGTGAAGCATTTTAAATTACTATAAATAGCTCAAAAAGAGGTAAAATAATAAGTATTATGAAAATTATATTATCATGTTTAGAACATTCTTTTATAAATAACACAATATGTATACAGTTATCTATTATTAAATTACCACAAAATAACAATCGAATTAGTCAAAAACTGTTATAGCATAATAATATACACTCCCGTTTACGTAATTTTTTTTTTTGTGTACCGCGATTATTTTGAAAAATATTGGAAATTTTTTTACTCTTGACCTACAGTACCTACTAACTAGAACAATTTTCTTAGTCTCAGCGTTGAAATTTGAAGCTTTTTTTTTGCTGCACAAGACAATGAAAAACGTGAAAAATAAATATTATTGTAAAATCAACGAATTCGTCGGTCTACTCAATAACTAAAAGAACACCAATGGTTTATATAAAACAAGATGAAGGAGTCCTTCGGAAGGATTATTATACTAATAACTAATACAATTACAGTAATAAAGTAATTAAAAATAATAACATGTATAAATAAATAAAATAATAGTGTTGAATAATGATTCTGATAACTATTTTCATTTTTTACGAATAATCATATTATATGTATATTATGTATCAAAAATGTATGTGGCCGGTTAAAATCAAATTTTGTCAATAAGTTATCTCTACTAAGTGTAAAATAATTTCAAAATGAAAAACGGTTAACGAATTTAATATGTAATATATGTATTCATAAAAAAAAAAAGTAGCACCTATTTAAATACATTTATGCTGGAAATTTGTATAGAATTATAAAATTTGAATAACAGTTATCGACTAGAACTATAATGTCGAGTATAATGTATTATGTATAAATATATAATTTTGGAAATACATAGTTAATAATAGTAATTAATAAGTGATTATAGTACAATACATTATGGGTTGATAATCTCAACCTAATTATAAATTTAAGTTAAGACAATATAGCTATAATAACACCAATACAAATACCTACCCGTTTGGAACAATTACTAACAAATACAATAAAATTTAACTAAATTTAAAACGAGAAATGGATTGATATAATATGATAGTATACTGGTACTAATTTTTAAGTACTACGAGTAAGTATACATTATTGATACATAAATTATAGTATAATACCTATTTAAATGACAATATTTGTACCTACATATCATTTTAATTACATTTATTTTGTATTGTTTTTTAGTTCCATAAAATTATTTTATTCTTAAAATAAAAAAATGCCATTATTTTTTTTTTTTAATAGAAAGATAAAATTACTATGTTATCCAACTTGGCAGCTGCAATTTAGACTGCCTAAACAATAAGCTGGTTTACACATATTATTATGTTTATATTTAATGATGTTTTATACAATTTTTAGAATATATTAATACTAGCATATGAGTTATATTATATAATTATATAATGATACCTAATATTTTATTATTCGTTTAAATACGTATTATCGTTATAATGAATGAGTAAAAACAGAAAAAAATCAACTACATTAGTCATACATCTTAAGTAGATTGTTTATACATATATAAATATAGTCAACAAGAAATCTTAAAATAAATGTCTGGAATAGTAAGGGTTGCCATTGCCCTGTGGAGCACGAAGACAAATCGTAAAAATAGATCTAGGAATTTAAGACTAAATAAGAACTAAAGAAGACAACATAAAACACACGAAAATGTAGTAAACACTATCATCTATCAGTTATGCTAAAATAATTAATATTAAAAATTTTGTTTAAATAATAACTAAAAAGTATTTGGTAAATAATAAATATTAAAGAATAATTAAGTAAAATATAGTGATAAATAAGTAAAATTAACTTACAATGAACAAGTTCATAATAGAAGAACGCACAATTATGTTTAGATGTATATGAACATTACTGAACAGTTGAGGTAAAACTGGTACGAGTGAGTGTATTGCGCTACACAATTCAAATAAAATATTATATGTACAATAACTATACCGGAAGTACGCATATGAACACGTAAAATAGACAACGGTGAGTCCGGCTGTTTTAAAGTATACTTCCTAAATTTTACTGTAGGTAACACAACAGTGTTGTGACGATGAAAACAAACGCATTGATACATGTTAATATTTCGTATATATTTTTAAGTTTATGACGATAAGAAAAATGTGCCATAATTATTGAAAAAAAATATAGTTAAGTACGTAAATTTTAGATTACATTCGAGTCGATCAATATAATAGTTTAAAACTTATTTTATTACTAAATCCTAAACGTGTAAACAAATATTATAGGTTTCCTAGGGTAATGGTCTTTTTTTTCGTCAAGCGCTTACCTACAAAAATTAATCAAGGGTTCTACCAAAGCGTTTATCAATATTACATTTTTAAAATAATTTTACGATTGAAATTAACAAAAAATAATATTTATAACTTCATTAATAGTTTAAATATTGAAAAAAAACATTAGACGGGTAATATCAATACTTTCTAAGTATTTTTATGGTTACTTAGTTTAAACGTTTGGGTATAACCGAAAAGAGTGGATTCGCTGTAAGAAAATATGTGTGACAGAGATAACAGGTTTTTCGCTGACATCATTTAAAATATTAAAATATTCAAGTTTTTATACAATTTAACGAAATAATATCAAAATGTACTAGCTCGTTGTGAGTAAGTGTAATTCGAATGTAATTATTAATAAAAACTGTAAAAACGTAAATAATTCGTATTTACATTAATAATATTAATAGTCTTAATATTATATAAAATAATCGTTTGAATCAGTGGAAATGTATTATTTTGAAATGTGGAAAACACAACACGGAACATAATGATAGTAATAATTATAAAAAAATCATTGAAATTCACTAAAAGGACAAAACATCATTATCATTTAAACTAAAAAAAAAATACCTTGGATTGAGACTTGTGCAAGATCGTTTGGATTCACAAAATCAAAAAACAAACCAGAATGAAAAGAATAAAAAGAGCGGTTCAATTTCATGTTTGAAAAATAACTAATAAGTAATAACTTAAGCTTTAGTTTAATTACAAAATTAAGCATATATCGTTTAAACCGATGTTTAAAATGAATTTAAAATTTAAGAAACGGCATACAAGACAATTTTCATAAAACGTTTGAACAGTACAGTGGTTGAGTAACTACTGAGAGGGGTTTTGAAGAGTTGTTGTCTATAATGTCAAGACTTTATTATTAAACATTTTATAAAGGTACTAATATTGAAATACGTTAATAATTATTTTGATAAAATAAAATAAATAAATAAAATATTTAAAACAATTTTGTTCAGTATGATAATATTTTATTAATACATAATTTATACGCCATAATAGCAGTGAAACAATTAACCTTAACAGGTATACCTAATAGATAATGTTCGTACATATAAGTCAACAAATTATGCATAATTATATTAATTATATTTTTCTTTATAGGCATTTCATAATAACAGTTAATTCTTTTAATAGTATGTATTTATCTAGTCAGTTTTTAAATTATGAATAATACTACCTGTTTTATATTTTGTTCAAAATCGTAAAAATATCAAATTTGAAAAATAAAAAGTGAAGATTTTTTAACATTAGGTGACAAAAATATTAAGTATAACTAATGTTGGCTTATGTTAATTAATATTTTGGTACTTTTGTGTAAACTGGACAATTGCATATAAAATCATATTATACGTAAATCTTTTATCATTTATAACACTCATTATTTCAAAAAGTATCAATTTTTTTGGATGGTCTAGCTGTTAAAAAACAATATATACATTTTTTTTCCTGTACCTTCCTGCATTTTTTAATTTATTAATTTTTTGAACGACAATAGTTTTAATTTCATATTTTGAAACAGAATAGAAGAAAACTTAGTATTTCGATACAAAAAAATCGAATTTAGGAAGAGCAACTTATGAGTTATAAGTATTTAAATTTTGGATAAGTGGAGTGGAGTGGAGTGATACGCGGTTACCCCGGAAAATGTTGGTCCACCACTGTATTACAAGGCTCACCAAAAACTTTAAATACTCATCAGCCATCACTCATAACTACTGGTTCTAAATTAAATTTGTACGTATGAAAATACATAAAAAAATATTATACTTAGGAATACGAAATTAAAACTTGTTGCCATTAAAACAAGTAAAAACTTAAAAAATGTGAGGGTTAAAAATAAATTTATTTTTAAAAATTGTGTTTTTTAACGACTAGACACAGAGTAAATTTTTTTTTTTTCAAAAACATTTAAACTTTTTGAAGTAATGAGTAATAAATATAAAATAATAAAAAAATCAACCGGAATAATTTATTTTATAGGTATAAATATATTGCACACCAATATGTTTTTCTATTTTAATATTATTTAATCAAATCAGTTCTGTAACTTGTAAGTTGTTAGTAGCACATTCATTTTGAAAAATAGTGAAAAACTAACACGAAAATAATATGTATAAAACACTGAAAATAGTAATAAAAGAAAATCAGTTAAAAGCCAAACATAAAGGCGTGTTTTTTACGACCTCATGTAATAATAGCACTAGACATGCAAAGAACTAATCAAATAATGGTAAGAATTGAACGATACTGTCAATTAATCTATACAACATTCGATGAAGCATAGCACAAACTTTTTAAATGATAATGTTTTATTTTATTTTTAAACTTTACAGGCGCACTATTAAACTTAAAACATATTTTTACATTTTAATTAAAAATATATTTAAATACATTTAAGTTACAAATGCATTAATTATTCAAATAAAATAAATATTTTGAGGATCCCAGTTATTTGATCATTAATAATTAACTAATTCCATTTATATATAATAATATACATAGAAAAAAAAAATTTGTTATTTTGTACCTATTTATATTTTACATTAGTATAATATATATAATTATACATATATTAAATATTTTGTTCTTTTTTATCTCATTAAAATATATTTAATACTTTTTAACAATAAAAAACTGTAAGTAATTTGGAATTTTACTATAGTAAAGATTCTGAATATGTTTATTCACTATTCAGTGTTAAATGCTACTTTTATAATTTAGTAATTAGTGTAAATAAAAAAATAAAGCCTTATTAGATCAATTTAAGGATAATTTTGTAAATAAATCAATTGATTATGTAGGTATAATAGACAACACAAAAAAATTAAGTGAGACTAAGTCTCTTGGATAAAATATAGCCATTGGATTTATGGATTAGATAATATGCATAGGGCAACAAAACATTCATAACCTGATAAGGTAAAATATTTAAAATGAATCATTTGAAGTAATGAAAATGATGCAATATGACTGAATGAATAATAATAAAGCAAAAAGGCAGTAAGATACTCAATACATTTTTGCTAATATACAATCTGTAATGTTATTGATCACAATAGCATACAAATTGATAATATATAATATGCCACATGATTGTTTTAAAGAAAATAGCCCCCTAGGAGCAACACTTTATTATTTCAGTATTTACTTCATCTAGAAAACTAAATATAATTTTATTTTTATGTATTAATAAATTATTAAGTACTCTTAAATAGTAAATTACATTAAAATAGACTGCCTGTAATTCTACCAATAAAATAAAAATGTTCATTATCAATACATTAGAAATGTAGAACAGAAAATAGTATACATTTTTAATAATGACATTGAGGGCATTTTTCGAAGGAATGGCATATTGTATTGTCTAATAAATAATACAAAAAAAGATTTCATCTTTTGAAAAACAAAAAAATTAATAAAATATAACCGTTATACCCAATTATAAAAATATCCTATAATATATTCATAATAAAACACACATTTTAACTCAAGACTTAACATCCCAAATGACAACATTGATACCCACTATACATTTTCTTTGGAATGTTAGTTTATTACTATGTCAAGTATGTACAGTCATACTTTATGAGATACCTAATACATACCTTATCTGTAAGGTAAATAAACAAAGATAAATTAAACATAGATAAATAAATATATAAGCCAAGTATTTATTTGTTTATCTAGTTGTGAAGTAGTGACTAGCGATATACACTGAGATCAACAAATACTACATACCGTATAAAATAATTTTAAAACCATAGATAATTGTATAAGGAAATTATGTTCACATTTGTTTCTCATTAACAATTTTTAATTGTACATGTATTTATCGAGTAAAAAGTTTTACATTACTAGATTCATAAAACTCACATTGTAGTACATCTAATTATACTAAATTCAGACACCATAGTTAAAATAAACCATAAATACCAATAAAATTCTAAATTTAATAACCGTTTTATTAAAATCAATGATCAAAAAGCAGTTTGCACTGATATTTAAGCGTGAATAATACGAAACTATAAAATTTGTCTATATTAAAGTAATAGAAGATCTTAATAATTATGTATTTAATTGTACTGAAGTATAAGAAAAGTACAATATTAATATTCTGTTTAAGTAAAGTTAACACTTTAAAAGATTATTTTCTCATCTTGGTTTGTAATCTAACTAAGATTAAAAATTAAAATGAAGAATATTATCATGAGTCCTTCTGCAGTTATGTGGCAGGTGAACATTTATAAATATTTAATGCTGTTAAACAAACAGTCACTCAGTTACTAAAAGGAAAAGGTGTTTATTTTTTTAAAAAAGTAAGTAAGTACCTCTAACCGAGTGTTCAGTGACACTGAAGAGCCAAAAATGGTTAGGCAACAAGATTAAAAACCTATTTTCAATAGGTATATCATGTCAATTTGAATGCTAGAAACGTACAAATATTTGATATATGGTCCATGATACAACTAAATTACAAACTAAATCTAGGTTATAGCCATATGAATAATTAATTTCATGACTCATAATGAAAGATTTAGAATTCGTTAATATTTATGTATGTATTTAAAATGCAATTTGTAAATTTGATTATCTCTGAAATAACAAGTACAATGAAATCATTGAAAATAAAGAATAAGAACTAGTTATTTATTTAAAAATGATCATGCAAGTTATAGGTATTGGTGAAAACAGTCAGTGTTTTATTTTAATTGTCTTTTTTAAATCAAATGTATCTCCAATTCCTTAAAAAGAAGTTGTACTTGCATAGTTGTATTTGTCTTACCAAATAAATGAAGAATACAGCAGATTTGCATTCAGAAATTACAATTCTGTGTTGTTAGCTTTAATAATATAGTGAAATGTGAATTGACCTTTATTAAACATAAGGTAATAATTATGACATTTTTGTTTTCTCGTTGATACTTACGATATTTTAATTTTTAAATGAGTTATGAGCATTTTTTAATTTTAATATTTAACATACTAAAAAAAAAATAAGAAAACACAGATAATGTTTTTATCATTGGATTTGATAAATCACTCTAATATTTAAGTTAACAATACAAAATTCTAATTACCGAAAGCACATTCTGGTGAGACTGAGACAACCAATGCAGGTATGACATCCTCTGACTTCTGAATTGATTCAAGAAGTTTGCTTTTCCCAAATTAATACAAAAATTATGATAGGTACATGGGAAGTGATGTTTAATATAAATGGGTACACATACTTATAAAAATATGTTATTTTAATCTACCAATAACATTTGTTTAAGTACATACTACACACCTACCAATGTAATTGAAATATTTATACTTTTGTAAGTACATACCTACTTAATTATCAAGGTCATAATTTAATAATTTGATGAAATTAATAATAATTGAAATACATTTTTACTTTAAGGTTTTATGGATAGGGTCTGGATTTATAATATAAATTATGGATAACATTTAAAAGAACAAAATTCAATTTTTCACTCAATGATTCATGAATTGAAAATTGCCAAAGTATTAATTTTTTGTTATGAAACACATACGTTTAAGAAAAATAATTAGTACGGAATGTTTTCTTAAAAAAAAAAAAATTAAAATTAAAAATACTATTATCAAGTTACAATATTTCATAATAACAGTTAACTTAGAAAATGTATTGCTTTTATTACTGTCTTATGCAGAAAATGTATGAAACATATAAATGTATATAATTAATAAACAAAAAATAGGTAAGTACCTACCTAACACTTAATTTCTTAACAGTATACAGAAATATAATAATGGATTTTATTATTTACCATAGAAATTAGTAAAATCTACAACTAATTCATAAATTTCTATTTTTTATAATACAATATGCTGTATTCAAAACCATTGACTCAATTGAAATTTAACGGCAGGCATTGAGTTATTTATTTCTATAATATTTAAATTAAAGTAAGAATATAGTCTAACATTTTTTGACGCATAAATATTAAAGGTATGTGATATGCTATGGAATGATAATTTAACTAAATGTTTTAGTGAAACAAATTGTAGTAAGTCGTTTCAAAATAATTATGAAGTTTAAAATCAATCTTACAATGATTGTTAAACATAATATAATACATACTATTTTGTACTATTGTTAAAAAGTATACATGCTACACGCCTACACATGTCCAGTTAGGTAAATTAAATGTTGACTATAAAGTTGCTATGGTTACAGTTAATAGTATACCTCTGAGTGTGACTGTATTGGTGTTATGAAGACAAAATATCGCATAATAATTGCAAATCAAGCATGGTAAGAAAAAATTGTGATTCATTACCATAAGGGCACTTCTAAGGAGTTAGAAAATATTGTACAAAATAAGTGCCGTAATGTATAGCAGTTATTTTGATACCTTGCTACAAATAAAGTTCTACCTACAAATCTTATTTTTTATTGAGCGTCTACTCTCAACAATAATAGTACTGACTTTACACAATTTATCCTGTCTGTGGGGCTATATGAGAAAACCAAAAGAAACATTTCTAGGTGTTAAGGAGGGGGCCCAATGACATTCCTAGACAGTAGACTGGGAAAGCAGCAAAGGGTATGTCGAGAACGTGGGGAGGTCTCCCTGGGCAACCTAGGGTTTGGAGGTTGATCGTAGAGGAATGCATCTGGGAAACGCGCAAAGGTCCCATGGCAAAGGGCCGCGGCCGTTAAGACGCAATAGCTTAAGAGGGCCCGACAGAGCTGAGGGTCGAACAATCGACATTACTGTCGCCTTTCAGTATTTTTCGTACTGATAAGTGTACCCCCGACCACGGAGGCGGCGGCGGACGGGCGTCCGCATTGCGGGCTCCCGCTCCGGCCGTCCGCCGGGCCATCGAAGCACCGCGTCCTACGTCCGCGATCCGACTTGACAGTTCACGGAAATCGTACATAGATTATAATTTAACTGCATTTACCTGAATTTATCGAGGGATTGGAAGTCACCCTGACGAACTCTGCCATTTTTCGATACTGACTGGTCCAAAAATTTTGGCAGTGCCGCCACACGAGATATAATATTGAAACGGACGACGACTAAGCGTACTGATAATAGAGCAGTCAGTGTTCCGTTCACGGCATTTAAAATCGTCGGAGACAACGACAACAACGAATACCGATGAGAAAATGCGTATTATGGCGCTGTCCGTCAAAACGCTCAAAAATATATGATGACAATATCAGCTATAATTAGGCAAATAGTTGAAATTGTTAAGGACGATCGATGTGTTTGGTTCCCACTTCCTACCACCGTACGATAAAAAATAATATTTTCACTAAAACCGTCTGATATAACCCATGTTAACCATTGTCACGAACCGCGGCCGATACGATAATTTTATGTACACATTACCGTTTGTATATATTTTGATGATAAGACTCTGTTATCAACTTTTAACAGTTGTTATAACGTTATCACAATTGATGACGTGTGTGATACCATGCCGTTTGAAATTTTCATTCATCGCATACCTACACTCTTTTAAGTTTTAAGTACCAGCTAGTGCCTACACGCCTAGTGCTTACTGCTTAGTGGCTACTAGCTAGGACGTGAGGCCGTGCCTACCTATAATAGTATTATTTATATTTTTTAATTCTATAATTTTCTAATTAGTCTTTAGAGTGATTAGTTTTACCCACTTATAATTAAGTGTAATTTAATTGTTATCTTGATTTTTTTTTTATATAAATATCTGTACATTTCAATGCAATTCAAATAGTCTTTTGTAGGACTCGTTAACGTTTATAACTCAGGTTTCAATAGTCTAAATTAATACCTCAATTAAAATGGCTAATGAAGTATATATTGTATCTGCCGTCCGTACACCGATAGGTAAGCATTTAAAATTATTAAGTGGGTCATTATATTTTGAAAAGTTAAATATAATAAAATTGTTTTTTAAATTTTATTGATAAACCTTAAATTTTTTTTTTGAATTTTAGTTTTTTAATGTTATATTTAATACCAAATTTATACAATAATATTGTAAATAAATAAAATGTATTTTTTTATTTTACCTAATCTACTTTTTGTATCTTTTTATCTGTTAGCTAAATGTAAATATATAATGAAACAATCTATGTCACTTATGTCTTAAGCTTGTTAAAAGTAAATTACATAGGTACTTACTTGAATATTAACCTGTGTTAAAATTCTTAGTAATGATATGTATAATTTTTTTTTTTTACTTAAGATGTTCCTGTAGGTATTATTAATCTATCAATTTTTTATAATTTATAGAAAATAATAAAACTTATTACCTAAATAATATTTTATTTTTACACAACTTACAAATTCACAAGTTGAACTACCTATTTTTCTTATTTGTAATTTGTTTTTGATAATTTTATATTCTTTTAAAATATTTTTATTTATTAAATATTAAAATGTGTAATTTTAATTCAAACATTCACTGAGAAAAATAAAATAATAATTTTAAATAGGTCTAGGTACCTAATAAATCGGTTTTGAGTTCATACACTAATATTAATTGTATTGTTTACGCTGTATAGGCGCTTATCCTAATTTTTTTAGAGTTATTAAATTGATAGAAACAATCTTAATTAACTTAAAAAGAAAAAGTATTTGTATGGCTTTATAACACAGCATTTACATAGCAATTTACCTTAATTTTTCTTGTATAAAAAAATAATTACGTAAGTAATATTAGCTATTTAATTATGTGTCTAATTTCAATAGCTTTGGTAATTTTAGATAAACTTAAGTTATATACACTCCTTAAGCTAAATCTATGGACAAATTTATGCCATCCATTCCAAAAATAACCTGATTTTTTTTCTTCTTAACATTAAATTATGAAAAATATTATATGTTTAATGTCTTACATTTAGTATGTTATCTACGTTTTTAATAAACCTACAATTAAATTTTCTTGAAGACTTCAACGATTATGAAAAACTGCTTATATTATATATTTATTACTAATGATCATAAATAAAATATAACATAATTACTATAATAAGTATTTAAATATTTTTCTTGCCATCTTGGGCTTGTGTGCCACATTTTTACCTTACCTGTACTAGCTTCTATAAGTAATAATAATGTGCTGATAACATTTTTAATAAAACAAATTTAATTTTTAGTTAACATTAAAAAATTATAAGAAATATTGTTGTTTAATCTAAGAAGTAAGAATCATTATTTTTGAATGGGTATATAAATTACATGTTATATTATGTTTATCATAAAAAATGAATTATGTGTTGGACAAAATAGCTTTGACTTGTTATTAAATTAGGTATCTTGATGGATATTTTGTTCATATATTTTACTTAAAAGTTGGTACTAAATATTTTATTTAGCAACTAAAATTATTATTATTTATTTCTCGCTATACTTATGTAATTAAAGAAATAATGAATAGGTTTTAAAATATTATAGATTACCTTTATTAGTCATTAATTCTTTTAATGTTTATTGCTTATGAATTTCCAGATAAAATACAGAAAGTTTTATTTCAATAAGACTCAAGTTGATTTTATGATTTATATTTTTGATCATTAAAGTCTAGAGTATCTAGTTCATGTAATTACTGTAAATTATTGTTAAATTTAAACCAATTATATCAAGAAATAATTAAATATATAATCTATTATCTAACTTTAAATAGCACCTATTGCAGTAATTTAAACCTTAAGCCAATTTCATACTTGTACTAAAATATTCAAATTATGTTACATAACAATTTAACCTCTTATATTTATTAATATTATTTTTTTACTAATAAACAATGAACTCTACCAATATTTCACTCCATATTATATAACAATCTACATTTAATATATTATTGATACAATATTTTATTGTTATTATCTAATAGGACAACATAATATGTCTAACTATTACATAGTACCTATTTTATAGCATAGATTGAATACAACAATTATATTATGGATAGTGTTGATGTTGCATATATTTCTATTTATATCAAAATATGGTTAAGATAAAGTTTTTACTATTATTTTGCATATTAATGTTGGGGTGATGTTGGCAATCAGATTTAATGAATCAACAATGATTCCTTAAACATGATTTAGTTGCCTATGGTTGGTCCATTTGACTATAATCAATTCTTAATGAACATAGCATTGAAATTTAAAAAAATAAAATAGTGCTACAACCTATTCTTTAAAAATTTGTTTAGGAACTTTACTTTCTTTAATTTTATTCAGGATCATCAAAATTTAATATATGTACACGCTTATCCAAAAATATACTTTTAAGTAAAGGCAAAATCAAATGAAAACTGATGAAAACCTTATTTAATTCATCATCAAAAATAAATATTTGTCAACAGGGTTAGACAAAAACCATCTAGCGGCCACTATTTAGTGACCTATGGTTAATGGTAACCTAGTACTATATAGCCAAGACATTTGTTAATGTAAATAGACATTTTTTATATGTATCATGACTCATGGGTTATGAATATGACTTATGTTTTATTTCATTTGTACATTTGTTTGATTTAATGAACAATCTTTGACCACAATTAATATTTGGTTTCCAATTTAATAAAATTAAGGTTATTTATTTATTCTAGGTTCATTTGGAGGTTCATTATCATCTCTGAAAGCTCATCAATTAGGCTGCGTGGTGATTTCAGAAGTACTTAAAAGAGCAAATGTCAATTCAAATGATGTATCTGAAGTTATTCTTGGACAGGTAAACAAAATATATATATAATATGCCACAATATCCCCATAATCAATTATGTAAAGTAACACATTATTTTAGTAATAAATGTGAGTGTAAAAAATATACTACATAAATGAACATTTGTTAGGCCCTTACTGCTGGACAAGGTCAAAATCCAGCCAGACAAGCTTCAATAAATGCTGGAATTCCAATCACCGTACCCGCTCATCTTATCAACATGCTTTGTGGATCTGGGCTAAAGTGAGTTGAAATACAAAATTATTCATGAACATTATTTATAATATATTTGACATAAACAGACAACTAACTAGTAAGTTTTGTAGGATAAAAATTATTTAAATTATATGAAAAAGAATAGGTGATTGTCCCCTAGGGCTGTGGTTCATGGATACCAGTCAATCAAATGCGGAGATTCTTCAATTGTCGTTGCAGGTGGCCAAGAGAGCATGAGTAACGCTCCTCATGTTGTCAATTTACGATCTGGTATCAAAATGGGTAACACAGAATTGATGGATACGATGCTATGCGATGGATTGACAGACGCATTTAATAATATACACATGGGTATTACTGGTAAGAAATCAAAAAATTATGTAAAAAATAGGTTTTATATTTGAATTAGTTGATATTTTAGTCTTAAAATTAGCCTATCCATTTATTTGTGGGTTTTCAGTAAAAATAACAATTTTTTTGATGTTCTAATTTAAAATCAAAGTATTATAATTACTATTTTATTTATACTTCCTTCATGAGCTACAAAAAAAAAAAAAAAAATGAAAAGTGGTGTAAAAACAAAAAAATTATTTAGTTTGTATAGGTAGGTAAATATAGCGTAAGTTTAAAATATTGCCTTGTGACTTACTGCATTATAGCTTATGAAGGCAGTATGTGTATGCCTGATTTACTACAAATTAATTTAATATAGTTATATAAACAATTTTGATTTTTTATATTGTCCATTATATGCATAAGCATTTTAAATCTTAGTATAAAGTCCTTTTGAAAATAGAAAATAAATTATTTTAATATTCATAATAATTTTATATAAAATTACTAACTAATTAAATATTTTCTTTTCAGCTGAAAATATTGCCGAACAGTATAATATTTCAAGGGAACTTCAAGACAATTATGCTTTAGAGTCTCAGAAACGGACAGCAGAAGCTCAAAAAAATGGTTACTTCAAAGATGAAATAACACCAGTTGAGGTGAAAGTACGAAGGAACACCATCGTATTTGACACAGATGAATATCCAAAAAATGATACTACTTTAAATTCATTATCTGCATTGAGACCTGTTTTTAAATCGGTAAGATTTAAAAGAATGACACAGGCATATACTTATAATACTGTTCAGAAGTAATTTGAATGTTTTTGTTCATATTTAGAATGGTGGTGTTGTCACAGCTGGAAATGCATCAGGAATAAACGATGGAGCTGCAGTAGTACTTTTAATGAATGGAGAAGAATGCAAAAAACGAGGTTGTAAACCATTGGCTAAAATTGTTGCTCATGCTGAGTGCGGGGTTGATCCAAAAATAATGGGTACTGGACCAATACCTTCTGTGCTGAAGACGGTAGGTGTAAACAATTTCTAATTGGTGCCAAAAGTAATTTTAATACAATTTATAAAGTACAGCTGTAACCTACAAAGTCTACAAATATCTATGTGCATGTTTAATTTACTTAACAGTGAGTAATTATCTAAAAATGTATCTACATTTGTAGATTGAAAAAGCTGGTTGGACAATGGATAGCGTGGATGTCTTTGAACTAAATGAAGCATTTGCCGCACAATCAATCGCTGTACTGCGTGACTTAGGATTAAATTCAGATAAAGTAAACATCTATGGAGGTGCTATTGCATTGGGTCATCCTATTGGAGCATCTGGTATAACTGTTTTTATTATATGATAAACGCTTAAATTGTAACTGAACTGTAATATAACACAGACAAAGAGTATGGTAAAATGTTCAATTCCGATGACAACACTTGGTCATCAAAGGTTTTAAATTTTACATAAAATAATTGATGTCAAATGATTGTAAATAGCCATTCAGTATGTTTAACAACTAGAAACAGTTAGTTTTATTTTGAAAAATAGATGTACTTGTAATTATATGTTATATTATTTATATTGAATTAATAATCGATATTATGTATAGCTGCATAGGTATCAACCATCAATTTATATTCAGACCTTTAGAACAATAAATAAATAACAGATTGTGTATTTTACTAAATTAATATTGCATAAAAACAAAAATTTAAATTAATTCTATGATTAAGTACCATTAAATAATCAATTTGAGATAATATAAATCATAATACTTATTACATTGTAATGAAAAGGTGCTTTTAAATAATTGAATTAATGTGACTAAATTATATGATCCATTTAATTTAGGTGCTCGAGTATTGGTAACGTTGGTGCATATATTGTTGAGGACCGGCAAAAAACGAGGCATAGCATCCTTATGTGTTGGCGGAGGTATGGGTATTGCTGTTGCTGTCGAGACTTTATAATCACTGAACAATTAATTGTTCTCTGTACAGGAGGACATCAGACTGTAAGTATTACTTTGATCTATGTCCAAAAATGTTATTGATTCCTGATATTTGTTGCAGGTTACATTACTGAGGGAATATTTATTTTATATCTTCCAACTAAGGAAAATTAGTTTTGCTGAAATCAGGGTTGATTAACTTTTTTTTTAATCTTGTACTCTATTGAAAATAAAAATCGTTTTTTTTTTGTTAATGGGTTATGGGCTATGACCAAGTTTTTAGTGTTTATCATTGTTAATAATTATAACTATTTTTGATCGTTGTTTATTTACATTAAAATATTAGTTTATTGAAATTCATTTAAAAAAATGTTATCCAGTATTCTAAGCATTGTATTTTTAAAATACACCAGTCCAATTAAAACATTTTAAGTTGATAAATTTAAGAAAGTTGTATACCAATTAATTTTGATATGTATAAATATTAAATTTTTATAGAAAACGATTTAATGCTTAATAATTGAGTGTTCATACTTCACAATGTATTAGTGTTTTTTTTTTTATATCAATGCCAGTGTAAAATTATACTTAGATAATTATCTAAATAAGTCATAGTATTGTTCTTATCAAATATACCAAATGTGCCAAATATTTTGTTTTAAAAAAATTAACTTTACATTTTCATACATTGTAGTTCATTTTTATGGTTGATTATTAACCAGACAATAGTACTTTTTTGACATTGAGGTAACTTGTTTAATTTTGTTTTCATATAAATAATTTTTAAATATGTATAGTAAGCAATTCGATGCTAAGAAAATATGTAACAATTGTGGTTATAGGTTTGGGTCAGTAAAAGCATTCACAGATTAATACAAAAACCATTTAAAATTGTAAGAAAAGTTTATTCATGTCTTTACATTATTATTTTAAAATTTTGTATAAGCTATTGGGTATAAATGGGAAAAAACCATTACCATTAATTGAAACTTTATTTTTGGTAAATGGTGTAAATTCAAAATTTATAGGCTTTTTTGCCAAATTCTTAATGGATGGAATACAAAGTTTTCCGTGATTGGCAATGAACGAAGTCCAAATGGATGTGTCTTTTTTGTCGCAGTCGACCAGATATGAACTCCATTTGTTTGTTCTTAACATGCTATTGTCTGGATTAATATCATTGTCATTCGAATCTAATTTCATTTCCTCGACCACAGCTATAGTATCTAGACCAGAAAACTTGGAGGGAGCCACGACATCTTGCAGTATATTATCGCCAACATACAAACACTTTGGGTTAGACTTGCCAGTTTCTTTTTTTAATAAATCATGCAACTGATCCCAATTACCTTGACTATAAATGTTGTTAAACTGTATGTTGTCCACAATATCACATTCGTTTAACATTTGAGAGTCTGTGTTGTAAAATGGTCTATTCGTAGTGAAAAATCCAGGTTTTCTTGAATAAAAAACAGCTATGTCAAACAGTTCTTTCCAGTTTTCACCTAATGACTGTGTAGCTGTGAAATTGGCGTAATCAACATGTGATCCCGAAATGAGAAAAACTTTTTTAGTTTGTTTTAGTTCTTTGAGCCAGTTTAGTACATAGTCTGGACATTTATTATAATACAAAGAGGGAGAAGATTTCAAGTATGGAAAATATTCGCCAGTATTTGCTGAAAAGTTCTCCCTAGAGTACATGTGGATCAAACCTTTTAACACATCAGGCCAGACATTATAGGTTTGAGGGCGAGATGTGTTATCAATACCGTCTACACAACGTCCAAATACAAGTGACACAGGAATATCAAAAAAATCAAGAAGAGGTCTGATTTTTTCAGACATGGGCCCATTCCACGTTTCTAGAAAATTTTGTACAAACACATCAGTCACCGTCCACGTCCTGTTCGGGCCATACACCGACACGATTTCTTCGTCGGTCATGAACTTGGTGCCGTGTGCTGCTCTCAGTATTTGACCGGTACCGTTAATTTTTAAAATGTTACCCTTCTCGGCGTCTAAAAACAGCCCCCGCTGAAAGAAATCGAAATCTATCGGCTGCCGCAGGTGCTCGTCCGAGTAATTGTAATTTTTTATAAGGTAATCGATCAGTACGTCATAAATCATCTGGACCATGGGCCCTATGCGGTATTCGCATATCGTGTTGTCTAGGTCGAAACCAATGCAATCGTAGTCTGACAATTTGAACGTTTCCGTCATCGTTCGCGGGTAAAACGATATTCAACACGACCAACGACTCCCGACTCAAGACTTCCAAGTATGACGTGTAGATCTGTTGTGTTATGTGAAACGGTATCAAACCTCGTCGCCGGTCGATGATAATGTGACGCGCGCTTTTCAATTCTTAACCTGAAAAATAAATAACGCAACAATAATTCCCATAATTATTAGCAATAGGTGCCTATATAATTTTAATTAATTGTGAACGGTGATTTTTGGTCGTTATGGTTATCTTTTAGACTGTTAAGATTCAGTAACCGTAGCGCGTCGCTGCCGGAGGTGTTCATCGGGAAATCGGACCGAAGACCCGTATAACTACACTACCAAGTAATTCACTCAAAACCGACACTCAGGACTTCGGGCGACTGGTGAGTAATGGGTATTGTTTTGATCTATAAAACGAATCTTACCTGCACGGATTGGACGGATGAGGTCCGGTGGAATCGTCGAATTTTTGCTCCGCGGCAGATGCGGCTGGACAGTTTTCGACGGGGGACACACCTCGAATGTTCGGAATTCCGCTGATAACGGCATTATCAACACAGAATACAGAAGCATTAACAATACCAAGTTCATCGTATTATTGTGCCGCCTACCCATGTTGCTTATAATTCGAACTATAATAATAGATTATATTTTTAATTATAATTTGCGGTCAAAGATAAAACGCAATCATTCTAATATCACAGTTCGGCGAATTGTTGTGAAAATGGTTTTTGACGATTGGTCACCGCTTTAGATAATACTTATCTCGGAATCAGAAGGGTTAGATAGATTTGCTGGTTGATATTGCCCTTTGGTTGGATCATATGATCTAAGGCCCTTTGCCCATTCAATGATTTTTTATTTTTTTCGC
>PVMI01026779.1:0-16837 GCA_008528875.1 Aulacorthum solani
TCAGCGTATTTTTTATTTTTTTTTTTTTATAGTACAAATCTAACAAATCGCTTATTAGAAACAATCGGTAATTGACACATTTCACTTTGGTCCCAAAGTTTTTCTAATAAGCGGCTTCTACTGTATATATATATTACCTATAGTGCCTTGGTACAAGACACTTAAGATGCACATAGATAAACTCTGCGTAAAGTCCGGTCATCTTTTGGTTATTTAGGTACCTCGATGATGAGTCCGGTATCTGGTTCACTACCATTCACCCGCACATATTATACCACAGCTGCGTCGATGCGCTTTTGAAATTAATTGCGATTTGCGAAATCTGTTTTTTTTTTTCCAGTCGAATCGTGAATTGATATGGACGTTTGACGTTTAAAGTTCGAGTCCATTCAACTTTTCGGCCTAACCCAGTGCATGTCTCGAGATAAGGCTTATACGTCGATTTATATTCTATATTATTATGACTTTAATATGAGTACGGTGGGAGGTGTGAAACTGTGAACGAAATCCCGGCTCCAAAAGCAACGGTATGTAATTTTATGTCATAGGTTAACATACCAATATCACTGATAGTGTTAAATATTTTGATTGTATTTATACCTACTTAAATTATAAGTAAGTAGTAAGTACCTAAATCTTAATCAATGTTATGCCAAATGCCAATAACGCTAATAATGTTTTTTGTTTACCCGGCCGGTCATATTATATATCTATCTAAATAATATTATGTTGAAGGTACATCGTATATAAATAATTAACACGAAGTATAGTGTTGCTAATTGCCTTATTTGGGCTGCAAAAGTATGGATTGAAAATTTTAGTAGAAAAATTAAAATACTGATCTACTAGAATGACGCAGATAAGCCTTCGAAGTCGATTAAAATCCTAATCTCTCAAATGTATATGCCATTATATTTTGTATATAGGGACTATACCTATTATAATATTTATTATAATTTGTAAAATTGGGGTTACTACCTTTTAAATTAATTTATTGGCTAAATATAGAAAGAATATAGATATTTTGTGGGCTTCATTATAACACTAAAACTAAACATTTTCCTAAATAATGAGTTTCAATAATTATATTTTAATTATTCATACGTTATAGAAAAAAAATATGTTTGTAAAACCATTGATTTTAAGTATAATTGTAAAGGGTGATCGGTGATTCACCATATCATGCTCACCACTTTTTTCCTCGATTATTGTTTTTAAGTAGATACCTATATTCAAAAATTCTAAAAATCAAAATTATTCAAATGCATTATCTATTAATGGGGAACAACGCAGTAAGTATGTCTGATGAATCACACTGTAATTAAGTTAATTTTTTATTGCAGCCAATATTTATAAATCAATTTATTTTATTTTATTAGGTTACTTCATTTCAAGAAGTATTATCACATCTATACATAGTATATCTCAGAATAATTTTCCTAAATATTCTGCTCTTATTTTATAATTTCTGAACTTTAATCCAAATTTATATTTAATTATTTTCCACTTACCTATAGCTGTATAATATGTTATCTATTGATAATTCTAGTATATTATATTATGTTGTTTAGGTGTCCTTATAGAATTACTAAATACTTATTAAAAAAAATGAATACCGGTGTTATGAAACTCAAGCTTAATTCAATTTTCCCAGGAACAACAAATATTTTGGTAGTTGGCATTATTATTGCTAAACAATATCCTAAAGTAATAATATCAAAACAAGGTAAAATAATAATATTTTTGAGTAAACTATTTTGTCTGTTAACTTTAAACAATAAATACAAATTTATCATTATGTTAAATTTAACTAAATAATCTATATGCTTATTATATTTTTATAAATTTATATAATTATTTATTTATTTATTTAATTTTAAGTTCCGAATCATATTTAAATATATACTAGTATATTACCTACCTAAGACTTAACCAACACACATAGTAAAACAATTTTTTTTTTTTTGTTTCAAAATTATTAAATGTTTTGTTTATAATTCATGATTAAAACTATTAACAATAATTCAATACAAACATTGATTATAAATACCTATGTACTATTACTTATTATTTACTAAAAAAAAAAAAACTAAAAATATGAATACATACCTAATAATATATTTTTTAACAGATAATAAAGAAAAATCTGTCTTTTCATTTACTATACGTGACTCTCCAGAAGATGTTGTTAATATAAGTGTTTGGGGTTCTAATGATTATACTAGACGTTTATATAATGATTTTAAAATTGGAGATGTTGGTAAATATACAATAATATGTAATAAATAATTTCTGTTAGTTTTTTCAATTATTTATTTATGCTTATAGTTGATTTAGTTAATTCAAATGTTACATATAACATGGATATCAAAGATAAATATATGCCAAAAAGTTCTTGGTAAATTTATTATACCAATAATATACATAACAACTTAAATGCTTACATATGTTGTATACCTATCCATCTAACTTCATGTTATGCAATATCTAGTTCATTCTATTTAACATTAAATGAAATTTCATCTCAAATGTTGCTACACGATGTTCATGACTCCATGAAATATAAATATCTTCTGAGAATTCCTACTTGCCCACGACACATGTACATTAATATTGAAGATATCCATTCTAGTGGAAAAGAGATGAGTGGGAAATTTTGTTGTTTGTTGGTTGCAGTAAGATGTGTAAGTTATCAACTTATCAAAAATGCATCAGTGATACTTAACACCTAATTTATTATTAAGGTTAAGTCTACTAAATTAATAAAAACCAAAATTGGCAAAGAAGCGTTCTTAAAAGAAATTATTGTCATGGACAAAACATACCCAACACTTTTAGTAAGAATTTGGGATAAGGAACTAACAGAAAGAGCTGCACAATGGATACCAAAAAAGACAAGTAGGTATCTTATCAAATATAAAATTATATAGTTGAATGAGGAAACATTTTCTTTTCATTTAATATAAGTGTTAAAGAATTTTTTTTGATAGCTTTGAACTATCAATAATAATAAGATCAATTTAAATATATTAACTATTTTTTTCTAACGAATATATAAATATATTTTTTAATTTGATCAAGTGTAAAACTATCACAAATGTTTTAAGTATATAATACCATACTTTCATTGAAACATTATTGAGAATTATCAAAAAGATAATTATTATAAACTTGTCTACTGACCTTAATAGTATCATACCACATACTACAGTTCAATGGTATAATTTGTTTCATTCATTTTAGTAAATTAAGTTTTTAAGTTCCATTTTATATTAATACAAGACCCATCTGTGTGTATCAATTAACTAAGCATGCATTAAGTTTAAGTTAAAAATAAAAACACATGTAATTGGTTATATTTTTGTATTTTAGTCTTGGCTTTCTCAAATTTATTCTTGGAATGGAATATTTTTAAAAGAAGTATGACAGCTGTTGTTTCCAATAAAACAATTATTACTGAGGATCCAATTACAAATGAAGCTAACGATTTAAAAAAATACGCTAATACACACTTGACTGGGCTATCTACCAAATTAAACATTAACATTCCCAATTGTAATGCATACTTAGTAACTTATATTTATGATTATAGTTATAAACTATTAAGTTTTATTAGAGTTTTAAAGGAAAATATATGTGGCTTTACGCTGTACATTGTACTATTGTTGATTTCTTATATATTTTCCTACATAATATACAGGCTTATAGTTTTTGTTTTTTATATATAAATATATTAAAATTGAATTATATTACTCTATAGTAGTTACCTAATACACGGTAGTAGAAATTAGTTTTATTTATCTAATACCCAAAACATAAAAATTTGATATTTAGGTTAATCTGACCAACTAATATCATAAATAATTTTATATGTTTTCAGTGTCAACTATAACAGACATTATGACTTGTAAACGAGTTTTAGTCAAGTCTAAAGAAATCAGTAGACAATTTACAGCTATATTATATGCAATTGTGAGCAAATTTAATATTGATGGATTTTCCCCATTGGTTCTAACTAAGTGGCAAGTAATTTTATTGTTCTAAATTTAGAATATAATAAACAATTCTTAAACTTCTGAAACACTTTATGCAGTAATCTATGTGGTATGAATGTGAACAATACATACTTAATGTGTCTTAATCCAGAATGTACTTCTAATTTTGAAATGGAAATTGGATCACATGAATTAGAAACTATATTAAATGTTCGATTATCAATAACAGATTCAACAGGCACTCTAGAAAACTGTATATTGCATCATCAAGTTGCCACCAAAATATTAAAAGGGGTAAATAATATTAGAGAGGAGAATTAAGTTTGACATTAATACTTGTAAAATACAAATTAAAAAAGAATTATGAAATTCTTTCATCAATATAAGTGATAGGCGATAGCACTATCTCTAAACACTTATTGATATTTCATTTGACATTAATCAAATAGTTTAAAAATTAAAATAAATACAACTTATCAATTACAGTTAATAATTACTAATTATTTAATATTTTTTATTAGGTAAATTGTTTTCAAAATATGAGCTTGAATCAAAGGACAGAATTAAAATGGAAATATTTATTCACTAATTGTATGATCAAATTAGTGGTAACAGAAGCCCATCCTGATGAAAAGTCAACAATTTTAGTAGTAGATATCGAAAATGAAGGGTCAATATCTAAATTTATATCACGTATACCAATATATTAAACTTTATGAATAATTTAAAATAAGTCAAAACATTAAAATGTATTCTTATATTTAAAAAGTATGACTTCATAATTTATAATTAAATATTTTAAATGTAAAAAATTGATTTCACAAAGTATGCATGTGTAAATACTAAAATGAAGTGGATAAAGTTTAATCAACATTATAATTTATAACTATACATAAAGTTGTATATTGCTTCATGAAAGTATATCTAAACCATACCATTTTTTTTTAATTTCATAAAATATACAATTATTATAACTAATTAATATACATTGTTTTTTTAGCTTTAGACACCATCATAATTATTTAATTATTAACTATATAAAGCTTATTTATAACTTTAACCCATAATATTTAGATGTATAGGGGACAATTACCAGACAATTTAGCATAAGAGTGCTGATATCTGTAAGCACAATGAAAGCTTCAATGTTTTTTTTATTTATATATATTAAAAATTAGCAACATTACTAAGTTTACAATACTGAATACATGCCTACACTTTATATTTTGATACAAGTTGTTGGGTTATATATGATTACTGATCAGAGAACCAAATCTGGGAGCAATAACTGATAAAGAACAGCAACATTCTTTAAATAGACATCAATTGTTTCGTGAAGACTCTAAAAAAATATTATATTTTTATATTGACAAAATAAAAGGAGAGTTAAAAATATTAAAATTAAACAAAAAAATAAACTTAATTGTTAATATTTGTAAGTCTTACTAAAGTTGTAGGTAAAATAACTTTAAAAAAAAAATTGATAGTGTACATGAACAATTTTTTTTATTTTTCAAATCCAAGTTGTAACAATTCTAAATCAAAAATTACATTTTCTGATTCATGTTCATTGAAAATGAATTCCTTCTTTATTAAAGGCAAGTAGTAGTCTAAAACAAAACAAAAACAAAAACGAAAATCATTATTTTATATTATAATTTAAATGTTTAATGTTCAATTGATTGATAGCTTTAAAATATGAAATTATTTTACTAGTCAAAAAACAATTGCCGTTCACCAAATTTATAATGAATATAAGGTGTACTTACTCAATAAATTCATCAATATCCATTTTTCTTGCTCTTTTGTCACAAAAATCATTTTTATTTAAAACTTCATCCAGTTTTTGTTTAATGTCAAAGTCATCTCCTATTTCCTAATTTTAAAATAAATAATTAATGTATTAATAAAAAAACATAGCAATATAATACATTTTATTATTAACCAAATATATTAATGGACTATCCAAGAAAAAAATGAACAAAAGCTAAATCATTAGTTGAAAATAGTATCTGTCACTTCATTCGATAAGTAAAAACATTTAAAAATGGTATGTAATATCATAGGTTCTATGTACTGGCCTGCATTACAATGTACCCATTTAATTGAAGTGTATTCAGTATTTTATTTACATATCAACACAAGCTTATATTTTTTCCTACAAATTGAGACCAACATCCTATTGAAATAATGAGTAGAAAACGTAGAAAATGTTTACTTTATCCATAAATTAAATATTTTTCTGTTAGTTAATAATATTTTACAAATATACACAAACACATACAGAGTATGGTGTATGAAATGATGGATTTATTAACCTTAAGGACATAAAAACATTATAATGAAGTTTGCTTGGATTTAAAGTCCATTACATTATATTTTTAGATATATGGTGTGAATCTCACACTTTATCTCTAATCGTTCAATTAGATACAAATCTTTAAAAATGGCTATGTGACATAGAACCAAAGTTTGAACAACAGTGAATTGTCTATACACTGTTCAAGTTAAGAAACACTTTCGGCAGCTGACATGTGTGCAGGGGTGTGGCAATACTATACTACAGAGGTATAGATAATTGTCAGGAGGAGAAGAAGTCCGATTAATGCCGATGCAAAAGGGTCACTGAAGACTGTTTCTAAACTTGAACAGAGCATAGATTAATACAATATTTTAAAAACTGAAGTTAACAATTATTATTTTCTTATATGTATTTGTGTAAATGACACTGATGTGATTATGATTTTTATATACTTTCTAATTTGTTCTTAGTGTTTAAAATTATTAGAGTGAATTTTGTAAAATATTGTTTATACTGTTGACGTGTCATGTCAACAGCAGTTTACAGTTACATATATATATATTAATTATTATGTATACAATAACCAATGATACATTTAAAATCTCATTATTGTCTAAGACACATAAATTAACATAAGATTTTAAAAAAATTAACACTAACCGACTAACCTAAGTTATTGAAATATTTTATAAATCTAGCAACTTTAACATGTAAAATATAGGATGTACACTCTCGGCTCTATGACATCAAGCTGCTATTTATAAACCTTCATTATCTAATTGAATAACCATTTTTTAACCTTAGATTTTTACTTTAACGTTTATTATTTTATTGACGACAAAACTTGGAATAAAATTTTATAAATAAGTGTTATGTCCATTAATGTTTTAATAGATAGTTGGTACCAAATTATATGAGCACATCTTAATTTTTATAAAATTAAAACAGATTTTATTTTAAATAATATTTTAAGTTAATATATAAATAAACGAATAAAAATACACCAAATAAATGTGTGTATTGTGATGAACATGTGGCCCACAGATAGAATGCATGACATCATTTAAATGACACTAAAGATAAATTTTCACTCTAAATATTTTTTCTGAAAATTCTTCATTGGATAGTCCTTAAACGAAAAATAAAAATGATGTCTTTAACTAACTTGATTTTTTAAGGAACAATAAACTCTATAATTTTTCTCTAATGTTACTGCAACAGCATTTTGTTTAAAAATTGCACCTAATGTTTTATTTTTCCTGGAGAATGCAATTCTTGTTAAGCCATCCCATTCTTTGAAGTTAATCGGAGGTGGTGGATTACGAGGTTCTATACGCACCACATTAGACTCTACTTTTGGAGGAGGTCTAAAATTATTTTTTCCAACCTAAAACATTTGAAGAAATGTACATTTTAGTAACAAATAAACTTTTTAAAACTAAAAGAAATCCATAACTTACTTTCATTATAAGATCAACTCTAGCCAATAGCTGTGTGTTGATTGATAAACGACAGTAAAGTTTGTCTCCAGGCTTGGCCACTAGACGATATGCGAATTCTCGTTGAAACATAAGTACAGCACACCGGAAAAAAGGCCTATAAAGAAATTTCAAGTTATAAAATGTTTTCTTTAATAGTATCAATCAATAAACTACAATGTTATATGCTTTTCTTCACATAAGGTAAATAACATCAATAATACTTGTTTAAGCACTATTTAAGAAAATTCACATTTTTGTGTCAACTTAATAAGAAAAAAATAAAATAACATTTTACCTGTGTAAAAGTAACTTGAAAACCAAAGGAGATGATATTTGATACGGAATATTTGCTACACATACATTGAAAAATGGTAGTTCAGATTTAAGGACATCTCCAACTCTTATTTGCAATTTATTTTGATAAGGAGTGTTCATAACACGCTTTTTCAACTCAGCCACTAACCTAAGAATATAATAAATTATAATCAATTTCCACGTTTCATTAAAAATATATTGATTCATTCTGATATAACTTAAATTAGAAAAACATTAATACCTTAATAAATTTAATTATTTAAGAGGAAATTGTACCCGCATGAGCCGTCTCCGTCTTACACACATATGACATAGCAAAACTTCGTTCAGTAGTTTAAATAAGGTGCTGTTAGTTGATATTAGAGTGAATTGACCTATTATAAAATATATAAATTATTATTTAGTTTAGAACATAATCTATGTTATCTTATTGGTTTTTTTACGACATTTTAATTTTTAAGTGTATTATGAGTATTTACAAGTATTAATACTTTGCATATACATAACTCACATAAAAATTAAAATATCTTAAAAACCAATGAGAGAATACAGAAAATGTTCTTACCTAAAATGTTTATAGTAGATCAATTTACTCCAATATCAAAACTAACAGCACACTATTGAAACTAGTGAACAAAAATTGTCTATGTCGTATATGTAAGACAAGGATGGTGCAATGTCTTCTTAACACCCGAATCAAAGATATTATTTTAAGTTAATTTACCTGACATCAATTTCACAAGCTACCACCGTTTTAACACGTTCCAATAACTTAACCGTTAAGTTTCCAGTTCCAGGGCCAATTTCAAGTACAGTATCTGTAGGTAATAAAGCTGACTTTTCTACCATTCCTTGAATGATAAGTGGATTTTTCAATATATGTTGTCCAAAATCTTTTTTGAACATTATACCTAAAAATTAAAATAACATTAGTATTGCGTAGAGACTGTTGCAGAGAAGTAGCTCACTAAGTGCCAAATGCTTTTAGTGTCAATATAAGCCAATAAATATTTTATTGATACATAAGTTTCATTTTTTATGTTATATCCAAGCAGAACTTTAGAATTACATGAAATTTATTTTTGTTTGTTGTAGTGCATAATTTTTTTTTACAAGTTCATCACTAGTCAATTTTAAAAATTTAGCCTTAATTTTCAACATTAAATGTAATTGTTTTACAATGCGATTAAAATATTAATATAAGTATTAACAATACAACAAACAATTCATACATTGTACACAGTGAAAATGAATCCAGATTGGTCAGACTAATCAACTAATCAGAATACAATTTGTGTTACATCTACATAATACACACTAACTACAAATTAAAGTAAATACTAAATAGTAATATAGTACTATAAAATAAGAGTAAATAATTATAAGAAATTGTCTATTGACTAAGCAAAATGATCTAAAAAAATTAGTTGTCTGTTCTTGTGTCACAGAAAGTACATATCATTTTGTTTTTTTTTGTAGATTTGATCAAAGAAATAGGTTTTTTTTTCAAATTTTGTTTTTTAGACTTAGACATATTATTTATATTTTTCAATAATACTTGGCTTCGGAAATAGAAATACTGAACAGTTGTAATAATAATTTCCTGAACATTCCCATAATAATGTATCACAGATAACAAAATTAATAATATCATTAGTGGCCAAAATATGTGCATTAATCGCATAGTATTACTGTTCTTTCGTAATTGTACCCACGCCAGTTTTAGTAAGTAGTAAAGTGCGACAGACGACGGTTTCTCAGAATGGGTATTTAATATCTACTATATTAGGCTTAATTTTGGACATAAATTGACAAAGAAGGAATTTTGTATTTTGTGTATTTTATTAACATGATATCCAGAATTTTTATGCTATCCGCCCCAATTTAAAACCAAAACATATCGAACTACATGCCTAATTTTTATAAACAGTTCTTAATCAAGACCAAAAATTAAAAACACCTACTAGTGTTCACGAATATAGAATTATTTATTTATAAAAATTAGCAGCTCTCAGAGCTTAGCATGATTGTTCACTCCAGGTCCATGTAATGAAAAACCACAACACAATGAAAAATCAATAATAAAAATTCATTATCAATAATTGAAACACAAAATGATTCACTGAACTTTTCTAGTCAATAAAAGGAGCATAAAGTTGGGTAAACTGCATCAAGACTAATAGTAGTATTATGAATAGTACTAATAGTTATGAATTATCAAAAAACGTTACTTAAGTAAGTTCAAACGAACTACGAAAAACCATTTTTTTAAACAAAAAAGTGCCAGGATAATAAAGTAAAAATGTCTCTATAAAATATTACCTTGTTTGCCATAGTCACTAGGACCTTTTTCCTTTTTCACTTTGGGCATATTGAGTACTGAGTAGACAATATTATTTAAATTTAAGTATTAAAAAATACTAAGCAGTCGTAAAAAAATAATACATCAGCGTTTGGCAATTTTCACAATTCACATGTGGTGTTGTGTTGTTTATCACTTTTGATAAGACTTTTAATCAAATCGTTGCCTTATCATTCTTGTTATCAATCATAAAGATTTCTGGTATTTTGAATGATATGAAATTTACGTCTTGTTTCTTTAGGAAAATTGATAAGTGATAACATGTTCCTTGAGTTATTGATAGGTTCATACTACATACATAATATTCTTATTCGATTTTTATAAAAGTAAAATAAAATAAATTAGTACTGTTTAGCAAGTACATACACATATTTATGTCGTATTTATTTAGGTCTCAGTCAAGTATGTATCTTTCCACATTGAGCACTATAGACAGTATTTGAAGTTTAAACGCAATGATGTATTGTGTTTAAAAAATGTAATGTAGAGCATTTTGTTTTAAGTGTTTGATATTTTTATTCTATTGAACAATGTTTGTAATAATCCAGTTTCATTCAGAGCTGAATAGGCAAGGTATCAGCCCACCCATTCTTAGGACTTAAACCGGCAATAAGAAAGTTAACATCCCATTTTTCAATAAGGCATAATATTTTTCATTTTTTATTATTCATACTTCATTATTCAGAATTTTGGGGTATTTAAATATTTTCGGCCATATATTACTAAGCAGACCCAAATTTTAACTTGGCAACTTATTGGGCCTTATGTGTAGCAATAACTTATATAAATATTTGTTCCTATTTTATACCTATTGGTTATTAACCATATTTTACTGTATTACCAGTTGTATACCAGTTAGCAAGGTATTGGCTGACAAAGTTTTAGAATTTCTAACGTTTGATTACATCTAGAGCTTCTGTATAACTTAATAATTACTTTCAATTATATTTTCTATCTACACTTGTAGTAATTTTTCATTATCAACCCAAAGTAAAATTATTGACAAACACCCATGACCGGCCTATTGAGATTTTCTCGGTAACTTGGAAACTAGGCCTGTACTAAAAACATAATTTGGTATAATATAAATTGTTGACAAACCATAAAAGCAATTACCAAATGGCAAACTGTGATCAATCATTAAGTTTTAGATTTAGAAAATTGAGTAATAATTTATGACCTTATAATTAATATAATAATTATTTTGTATCAATTGGAATTTATCATTTTCTTAAGAGATTAAAATTAACTAATTTTGTCATAGTTGAATTTTGAGGTGTTCATTAAATTTGTAAGACCAATTCTATGGACTCTAAAAACTTTAATATTATTTGAGTGTTCAAGCATTGTGATTATTTTGATGTAAAAGTAAAATTTGAATATTTAATTATTTTTATTTCTACTTCATACAATAAAAAAACATATCTCCTATTCAAATTTAATAGGTTAGTGATAGTGTTGATCCCACAAAATGTAAACTTACTTATAATATATATGATTAAAAAATGAGGTTATTTTCAGTAAAGTTTTTGATGACTGATGTCTTAACTATTGTTGAAAGGCCATAACTGATTTTTGGCTATGTATTTTACCATTGACGACTTACATTACATAATATTCCTCCATTAAATATTAACACTTTAATTGACTATTTGTATTTTCTACTACATAAACAACAATCATCAAAAAAAATGTCTTACTCCTAAAAACATATATTTTAAAAAAATGGATATGTATCAAAATTGAATCAAACAAAGTATAATCTTTACTACTCAAAAACTACAATGATCTACTTTAATCTTTACTACTACTGTTAAATAATTTCTGTCTACAATCTGTAAAAAAATTGATGAAACTTTGTCATTTTATGCTTGTTGTAATATTTAGATTGCAGGCCTTTTACAATTAATGATTCATCTCTCATTGTCAATCAATATTTATAAGTTACTGTAATACTTATATTGTATAAAAGATAGTTTCTATCTTAAACTCTTATATTTAAGCACCACTAAAAATAAAGAAAAAGTCTAAAACATTTTTATTAAATACTTCTAGTTTTTTTTCTATTGAATCTAATAAAATCTGCAGTAGACTTGCTTTTCAATTAGTTTAAAAATGTAAATTATTAAAAGAAGCTATGCAACCAGTATATTTTATTATTTTAATAATTTACTTACACATCATTTGCTATGATAATCATCAAATATGTTTTTTGATTAGATGAATTCTTGCTATAAATAAATTTAAATGGAAAAGGAAACTTAAATAAAATAACAAGTCAAAGTACACATTGTATTAATTTTATTAACATTTAAAAAATTCAGTTGCGGCAAAATTGTAAAATTCTTAAAAAATTAGTAAATAAATAAATAACTCAAAACAAATATTTTCAAAATAAGTTGCATAATATTATGAACACGTTAATACCAAAAAAAAAAAATATTTATGTATAATCAGATCAAAAAGCGATTCATTGACTATATATTAAAACATAAAGCATTTTAAAAATGTAAACAAAATCCAACATTTAATAAATTAAGTTAAAATTTTAAATTAAAAAGTAGTGTTGTTAACAACCAAGCAATATATTATATAGATACATAATAATAACATTTTCTCTCAATAAATAAGTATTTTACTCTCAATAAATAAGCATTTTTTCTCAATAAATAAGTATTTTTTCTCAATAAATAAGCATTTTTCTCTCAATAAACAAGGATTTTTTTTATCAATCAACAATAATTTTTTTCTACTAAAAATAAATAAGTTGTTCCACACTTTTTTTGTATTTTGTATTTTCTTATTTTTTTGTATTTTTCTTATTATATTATTTTTTTTTTTTTATAAAAATAAAAACAATTGTAAAAGTTCTCAATCAAATAATTTATGCTAAATACAAAATAAAAATCATCAAAAATCAAATAGTATACCTTTAGGTTCTTCAATAGACCCAATACATAGACTTCTTGACAAGAAGCTATTTAAACGAGTAATAGGTCCTCCATTACCTTTGGGTGTAACCAATATGATTTTTTTTAAAAAGTGTGTATTAATATGTTGTAATAATTTAATGAACTGATTTCCATATCCTTGATGCATTGCAAAACCAGCAATTTTTAGAAATTCAACTAATATAGTGGCTGTGATGTCTGCAACTGGGTTTTGATTTAATGTTCCGGCTACAAAAATCCATGCATGACTTAGACCAATTACAGGTTGGTCACATTTCGATGAGGTAACTATAAGAGATGCATAAAGTCGTATAATGCCTGTCATACGCTGTAGATACTTGGCATCAGATTCAACATTTCCTGAAGAATCAAACTTGTAACCAAATGATTCATGGTCTAGCTGCTCACAATTCAAATGTTTTGCTATAGGGTAAAAAAATGGGACTAGCAAAGGACATTTTTGTTTCATTTGGGCAAAAAGAATTTTACCAAATTGCTGATGAACATTCCAAAGCTTGGTTATAATTGTTGAAATTTCATAAGCAGCTTGAGTCTTAACACATATTACTTCCTCTGCATAGTTAACTATTTTTGTAGCTAAGGTTACCATACAAAATGCCAATGCTTCTTTATTCTCACCAATCATAACTGATGTATTTGCAACGCAGACAAGTTTTCCACTCAACAATGCGTTAAGCTTATTATATTTATCAGTTAAATGTTCGACATTTGTAGTTGATATAGTATTAACTAGTGTGTTAATTACTTTAATTACATTTTGTCTAAATACTTTTTTAGTTGGATCATTTACAAATGGTAATTCTCTTACATTGGTTAAGTTGTTAATTAATACTTTATTATTTTTCACTAAAGCAACATATTGTCGTCTGACATTTTTTACCGAGTGATCAACAGGCTTATTAACAGAAAAAATATGTAACGAATTCTTTTTTTTATCCATTTCTATTTCTGCTTGAATTGGCATAACTACATTATTTTTATATAATGTTAGGTCCTTTAACAAGCTTTTTGCAGCAATTAATGGAGCTTCTTCGACAACTTTAATATTCTTTAAGACATCTAATCTTGACTCCATTGAATGATAATCTTCGATTTGTTTGCCGACTTTTGATACTAACCGTTGATTGTTGAAGTAACTGTTCAAAATATTTCCAATTAAGACCGCTTTTGTCAAGACGGCTTTAAAGCAAATTTCTCTACTACGTTGTTGGTGATCAATATTTATAGCCTGTTCATCTGCGATGTGTGTGCGTTTTTTAATTTGATCAAAAATCATTTTGTAATTTTCTTTTTTAACCAAAATTTCATCACGTTGATATTTTGATTTGAATGAAATGTCAAATTTTCTATTTTGTGTCATTTCATCTTTTTTTTGTTGCCACAACTCCATTTTTGCTCTCATCGTTTGTTGAATTGTCATCTTACGCATAAAATTCAAACGCATACATGAAACAGATCGCATCTCATTCAGCCATGTACTTTCAGTTTTTTCCCTTCTAACAAAAGTTGAAGGCGAATAATGACTGACTGGTTCTATGACATTTTCCCTTAAATAATGGCTGTTGACCGCTACAAACTGTTCTCTAATTGATTTCAAACGGCTTCTGAACAGCGATAATGCACTTGTTTTGTTATTATGATTAAAATTATGGCAGACATTTTTTTGAATATGAACAGCGTGATTGTCCGTGTTAAAATTAAAGAATGGTGATGCATTTGGAGCCATTGTCGCATAAGTAACGAATGTGTACGGATTAAAAAAAAAAAAAAAATTCAATAGTGGTGTATAGTACTCACGTGGTTTTTAGATGTCAAATCCAAACGTAAAATGTTGATCATATAATATTAATAAATCGCGCACCTTGCACACTCCTGGCGTGTTTGGTATTAACTGAAACCATTAATCTAATGTGCCTACACACGCCACACAGTAATAAGCTACGTACATTATCTGTATCTTACCCCCATACTTTACACTTTAATAAAACCCATTGTACCTATAATTGTAGCTGTTTGCCTTTATTATATCTGCTTTAATTGAACAACGATAAACACATTATTACGATAGCGAAATACCTACCAATTTCCCAGTGATAATATAAAAATGTAACTTTATTAATATCCATCGACGATCGTGAGTCGCGATTAATACTACACGACGTCTTCAAAGTGTGCGTTATTCGCGAATGACCAAAATGAAAAAATTCGGCTTTATGGCTTTGGTTACAGCCATTGTCACACGAATTATACAAATTAATAATATTTTTCATAATATTATGTAACTACTATGTAAGACTTACATGGTAATAGTTAATAGGGTCGATAATAATATTGCAATGTATTTTTTGCTGTAAGTATATTGTATAAGTATACGGTATAGGTACCTATTATATTTACCCGAGTCCAGATGCAAACAGTCATTATTTTCGTAAAAAGCATATTCATATTTTAATATTTTATAGTTCTCATACGACAGAGCCGTAGACTGTAGCGTAACATAATACATATTATTATTGTGGTTAATTGTGTGATTCCTAAAGCTGGCCACACACTGGTGTTTTGTTTCCCCGTGAAAGGCCTATAGACGATAGTGTGTGGAGTTAAAATAAGTGAACATTTTAGAGAGAAAAAAATCCCCAGACTACAATATTATTTACAATCGCATGAAAATGATTGAACAATTAATATTTTTTAAACAATTTAAACAATAATAATTAGTGTAATTACCACATTATTTGAATGTGATATATGTAGGTACTTTGAATATTTAATACCATTTATCAGTAGGATAATTCATTAATACTTCTCATTAAAAAAATAATATATATATATAAAATAAATAATTTTCAAACGTTAAAGATAATATTTTAGTTTATATTACGATATTACAATTCAGTTCCTGAAATAAAATATTATGTTTCCTACAACATTTTCTTGATTTTTTTTTTAAACTCAATAAGCCATAATATTAGGAAACAGTTAGTTAGGTAACTACATTCACCAACTATATGGTTTGTTAATTATTCAATTATTTGTATTTGTATTATTCGACATATCGATTATTCAAAATATTAGTGTAATATACCTACCTACTATATTTTGAGCTGTGACTACCTACATTCAAATGATTGTTTGATAATAATTTTTGTTTTCTATTTTATAATCTTTTAAATAATATTGCGCCTATAAAGTAAAACTTGTAAAAACGTCTCCAAATAAGTATAGGTACCAAATATTATAGGAAACGTACCTAATATTTTATTTCGGGAATTAAATTTTTACAGAATTATACATAGTATAAAATAAGTTATTATAAAAAAATGTTTGTTTAATTATTTTCATGTAATTGTGAGTAATATTGTAGTCTTCGGATTTTTTTGCCGAGGATTTTTATTCCGATTACCGTTTAA
>PVMI01026859.1:0-16143 GCA_008528875.1 Aulacorthum solani
ATTGAAGTTGAATTGTGTCTTATGTAAAAGTATATATTACAATATTTTTCCAGCATCACTGATAATTTTAGGTTAATAATTAAATAATATGAATAATATTAATTTAACTTACCAGCTAACGCATACTAAAATATCAATATAATTTAAAATATCCTAGACTGCCATACAGTCTCCGCTCAGAATCGTTTTTCGTATACAATGATATTATATCATTGAATTCAAATTTAATACCATCCATTGTATAGTGATCTACTTGTAACCTACTGTACAGCGGAGCGACATCCACTTGACCCCCTTTTTTATTTTATCTTTAGGTTTTTTTCACAGAACACGGGTTTGTAACATTGCCCATTGGGTGCCATTAAAATGTTTCCGTCCAGTTAAACGAAAATCCCATTGAGATATTTACTTTCATTAACTAATGAAAACTGCCTTCGTTATCATCTTAATGTTTATTTTACTTTCCGTTCATAAATATACGATATGTGAGTTATAAAGGTTACTATATCCGAACTGCTACCTTGAACATGTATTTATACAAGTAATTGGTAACAATAAGAAATTATTAAAATTATTTTTTTTTTTATGAATCATTAAAAATTATTTTTAATTTGTTTTTAATTTATAATATCAATTATTTTTGTTTTTTTTTTTTTTTATGACACTTGAATTAGTGCATTTATATTAATTTTTCATGTATGGGTATTAAATATACAATAATAAAACTATTATGTTGTAGATAGTTTCTACACGCCACGAGTAATATGATAATTATTACTGTTTGATAGGTTTAATATTGGTTATAAATTATAAGTTATTATGAATTCTGTTTATTCAGAACTAACGTCACTTGCAATTTTTTTTTTGTCCTAAAAAAGTTATTTTAATAGATGCTGCTTGAAAATTTGTTTTTTAAAAATGTTCACTAAACTCCTAATTCGAATTTAAAACAACTAAATAAATTATCAGACCATATGCATTGTTACAGTTCATGAAACAGATCAGATCAAAAAAAAATGACTTATAGACTTATAGTGTTGTATGAACCTTCCAAAACATTTTTTTTTACTTTTAACATATCTTTTTATTTTAATTTTAGAGATTAGTTTGCTGTAGATATGATGAAAGTGCTCTTGAGTTATAACTTTATGAGGAACCGTATTTTTTCTTTGGACTTACTATTCTTAAATTTATTTAATAAGCCTTTGAAGTTCAAATATTGACAACATTTGTTCTAAATTACAACAATTATTTTGTAGTTAAAATGTATTGAATTTAAATTGTTATAGTTAAAACTTGGTCGTATATTAAAAAATTCTTAAGTTATGTTAAGTCAAAAGTATTCCTCACTGAACATCAACAATTTTAAAAAAATACATAAGAACAACTTATTTAATAGGCATTAGTTGAAGTTCAAATGTTCACGAAATCGAATATTCAAACCAAGAATAATAATTTTTTTTATCTTACTGTAATTCAAAAATATTAATATTGAATACTTCAAACTTTTACGTTTGTGATTACATTTTACTATACAAAATGACATTTTCAAAATATTTGGATTAATAACTAATAAATCTATTGCCTATATACCAATACAAAAAAAAATATAATAAAACTAGTGATCCCAAAGGTCACCTTCCTTTCAGTCTTGAAATTTACCTAATATCTACAATTCGAAAACTTTAAAAATGAAATACATGTATATATATATATATTATATTTATGCCCGTCTACTCTACACGGCCAAATTTCTGGTATGCAATGCTATTCCAGTCATCGTTCTGTTCAGGCACTCTCTGGGTGAAGGCACTATCCCCGATTTTTGGAAAACCTGGTCTATCCTCATATTCAAGGCTGGTGACCTATTTAATACTTCCAACTACAGACCTTTTTCTCTTTTAAGCCACCTGGTCAAGATCTTTGAATCTATTGTTTATTCCTGTATCAAAAGAAAAAACAACCACATAATTTTAGTTTCTCAGCATGGTTTCCTCCCTAGCAAGTAAACCATCATAGCAGCATTTTCTTTAACACCTACATACTAAACAGTTTGGAGACCAATAGTCAAGTTGACACAATTTTCAACGACTTCAAAAAAGTGTTTGATTCAGTATACCATGGGCTTCTCATTGCCACACTTGAATTCTTCGGTATCGCCCATCAGCTTATCTCCTGGCTCTCATCCTATTTAACCTCTCGTAGACAATTTTTTACCTTACAGAGCCATTCCAGAACTATCAGTAGTTTCCTCATGTATTCTTCAAGGAGGTCACCGGAGTCAACTTTTTTTATATATTTTTTTTAATTCAATAAATAATTGTTTTTTTTTTCAAGGTTCTCTTATTTGCCAATAACATAAATTTTTTCGTGACATTAACTCTCCCACTGACTGCCTCTTATCACAAGCCTTAACTTACTTCTCAACTTTGACAAATGTCACTCAATGGCTTTCTCTAGAAAACTTAGCCCCATACTACAGTCGTCAATCATATTCTTTTGGTAGCTTCCCCTCCTAATGTTGATCTTATCAAAGACCTTATCATTTATTATCCATCCTCTCTTTCAAATATCACATCAATGTTACTATTAGGAGGAGGTTCAAGATCCTAGTATTCATCAAGCACGACAGAACTCTCTTGCCACCTATCTCCATACTTCAGCATTGTACGTTCCATCCTTCGATTGGTCGTTTGAAATCCATACCTTTCATGTGATCAACTGCACCTTAAACGAGTTCAAAATCACTTCCTATCTTTTATTGTTTTTTTATTGAAAATTTAGTACTCACCTCATGATTACACCTTTATCAGCTAAAGTCTCAATATTCCAATACTGACCTCATGCTGTAACTCCACTTACCCCATGTTCATCACCTCACTTCTCAAAGATACTAAAGATACTATTAATTCTCTCGATTTATTAGCCACTTTTTCATTTCGTGTTCCTTTCCACTCTATAAAATATCAATCCATTTTCTCTGTTTCTGCCTATCTCACCTCATACTTTCATAATCAGCCTCTTCACAGAATGTTATCCCTGTTCAACCAACCTTAGTCGTACCAGTTTACCTTTCTCTGTTTGATTTATTTTCACAACCTGTTATATAATTTTTTCTACATTACTGTATTTTTAACCATTTCCCTCCGAGACGTATAGTCATCAAATAAATAAATAATTTATAATCATGTTGATCAATTTTTAACTTTTTTCTTGTCCTATATCGTTACTTTACGTTTTTCATAGTACTTTTTGATACTCAGTTCTTTTGATACCATTTTTCTTTTTTAGATAACTTAGAATCTTTCTTTTAAACCATAATGTGAAAGTTATTTATGATCTATTCATAAAAATGTGTGAGATAAAAAATCATAGAAAGAAAATGATATACTTAATGCTGGATAAATTATTATTTAAAATAAACTGATTCATTGACAATGCATGATTCGTATAAAAAACATCAATTGTTTATAATATATGGAAGATATAAATAAACGACATTTTTTTATATGATACTATAATAGAGAGATATACATAATAATATCGCCTGGCAGATACTGTTACTTAAAAACGTTTTTCGTATGGATTCAATTTCAAATTTAACACTTCCATTACAGCAACAACCTTTTCAACGACGAGTTAGCTACTGTTCTTGGTAACTACTGTACAACAGAGTGGTACCTTCAACCAATTTGCTCACCTTTTTTTTGAACATAAATGTATTTCTTTGAAGACTTATAGAGGTATAATAAGGAATACTCATCCGTGTATAAATCAGAAGTTGAATCTAAATCATTCTTTAAATGATCATTTTTTGATTTTCTAATTGGTTTATTAAATGTAACACCATACCAATACTAAATGATAAATAAAATAAAATCGAATAAATGGGATATTAAATCAGATCTAATCAAAATCGTGACATGTCATAAAACAACAAATATTACCATTATCTAACATTTAGGTAAGTTAAGTGAGATAAATCAAACTCTACTTCCTGTCTGGATTTTTTTATTTTACAAACATGGAACAAAAAATTCCAAATTAATAGTTTTATTTTTCATTTTAGAAATAAATAAGTTACGTTTTAGCGGTCTTAAAATAAACTGAGCATATTTCGTCTTTACGTCTTTATTTATGGATATGCGGGTATTTCAGTTGAAGTTGAAATTCAACATTTAAGGGCTGAGGCATCCAATAGCCTTCATTATAACACTCTCCACCATAGTTCACTTTAATTTGTCCAAAATTTCTTCAACGATCTAATAAATCTTGTTTTCCTAACATTATCTACAATGATAGAACATTATATAAAATTATGGCACAATTTAGTATTATAGAATCATTTACGTATTAAAATTTAAATCTTTTTAACATTAACATGATACGGTATTATTAGGACAATTAAAAAATTGAAATCATTATACACTTATGCCTTTTGGTACCTATACGATTAATATGTTAGGAAATAAAAGAATGATAACAATAAAAATAATATCCAATTTCTTGGGATCAACAGAGAATAACATAAAAAAATATTTCTCTGGCATTCTTTTCCACATGGGAAATCTCTACTTACACGGACGGCTATCCACATGATGGTTTTGGATTAACCTTAATCTATAACGCCACACCCATCCATTTACCAACGAATGGAAATGGTTTACAATTATTGGACGTATATTTTGTCTGCAAACATGAAAGTTAAAATAAGTTAAAATAAGTTATTTTTAATGGATCAATGACTTGAAAAAAACAGGCAAACTCCCAATCTAAATTAGATTTTATCTGGTATAAGAAGTAAAATACAGTTATATTTGTTTGATATTATTAATTTTTCTTTTTGGCAAAATAATGTCCACGTGACTGATAAACATTATTTATGTATGAATAATATGATGAAATAATCAAAATAATTTTTTTACAAAATATTGTATATTTTTTATAATGTAGTATATACTAGATACATACTTTGTTCATAATGTTCACCGTTATATTCTAACCAAGGAGAAAATATAAAATGAAAAATATATTTATACCTTTAAATGTAAGTATTTCATAGACCATATATTTATCCTAGATTTTATTATACTAATCATATTCTCTCTGTAGATACTTGCATCAATTTAAACTTCTTTAAGGGCACACTTTTTTTACAAATTTTAAAGGTAAGAGTTTAATTTTAGTTTTTAAAAATTGTATTCATAAACTAAGTAATTACATAAAGTATATCTGGTACCTACATAATTTTAAATATTTTCCATAAATTACTTTATTAAATATTAATAATATGATTGTATTAAAGTAGCATTAGTTACGGTTTTAAATTAAAGTTGATTTTTGGAAACACCTTCTAACAAATTATTCATTTAATTTAATTAAAAGTATGATTAACCGTCAATAAACAACATAAATAATCGATCCTTCTTCAGCTTCAATATTTAAAATTTTAAATAATCATGATTCTATGGATTAAAAATATTATCACTTATTCAACGTAGGTAACAATTTTATACCAAATTACGGTAATGTGGTTATAGGTACATATGCGATGTATGTTGTATACTAAACATAAATGTTCTAACATTTATATATATATATTCGTCCCACATGGGTTAGTTTGATAAAGGATATAATCTGGGTATAATATTAAATTATCAAGGGTTTCTAAATTGCTTTACTAATTTATAGATGCCCAATAATTCAACCAAAGATAAACGTATCGGGTCTTAAAACTATGTTGATAAATGCTTTGAGAAATTCTTATAACTCTATCTATTGGAAATGTTTGTTTAAATAGTGACTTATCACTTATAGGTATCAACCACTTTTTACGCGAATGATTTATTATCTAGCTACTATAGTTGAAGACTTAAAAAATATAATTATAAAAGTAAATAGTAAATTTAGTAAATTTTTTTTTAGTAAATTTTAAATTCAAATAATATGATGAATAATAGACCATTTGTAGACTTAAATTGATTTTCTTAAATCCAATCGATTGATTTAACAAATTACTTAAATTCGTTATATTTACTAATTAATTTAATTTCATTATTATATAGGTTTAAATGAATAATCTTAAATACTATTATATAACATATACACATTAAATAAAATTAAAGCTAAATATATACTGATGGCTAATATGTATTATACACTTGCCCGAAGAAACCTACAAATAGAGTTCAACGTGCATGAAACCAATAAGTTAATACATACTGATTTACATAATGACATAGTATAGATGTTATACACAATATTTTTAAATATAATTATCAAATGGTAACTATAAAAAAATTAATTACGTTAACGTTTAAATAAAAATTATGATAATGCAATGTGACCAATAACTATCAAACTAATTTTTATGCAAATCAAAGAAAAGGATTTGATTATTTTAAAATTATTTGCTGAAGATATCAGTGGGTAGTGATTATAACTAGGTTAAACTATGTCCTGTATATGGATAAATCAGTGTGAAGTACATAAAAATTAATGTGATGATAAATTTAAATTGCTGAAAATACTTCTTAGCTTAAATAGGTAATATAAGTAATAAGTATCTATGATGAATTCAGAATGATTTATTTCAAACTGTTTATTTATTTAATTTTTAAATTTAAGTTAGCCAATAATAATAAATAATTATGATTTGTGTATGTATTATATATACCTATTATCTACGTCCTACTTATGTTAAAACACATGTATACTCGAACGAGATACTTACAAGAAATCATAAATTTCAACATAGGGATTTTTATAATATTCGAATCAAATATAATAATATTTAATATTTTAAGACATTAATTTAAATGATTGTATTAAAACTAGCACGTTCTTAATTTAAGCATTAAATTATTATATATACATGAAATAAAATAACTGAATATATAATACGAATGTCTTACTTTTGTCTTGTGCTGTCATTAAACTTGATGACAGCGTTTGCCTGATTTTGCTAAATCTAGTACCTTGTTCCGGCACTGATGATTCAGAACCAGAGTTAGTTTCTGGCACAGGAGGCACGATCTAAAAATGATTAAATAATATTAATTTAGATATAAATTAACATAATCAAGCAAAATTTCACAAATAAAAAACAATTAGGTACCTAGGTATAAATTAAAATTATATTCAATCTATTGCAAATGTATATTAAATATTCAATGATAACTATTAACTATATGATAAAATCATCCTTCATACTCTATTCATCAAAATAATTTATAAATGTTTATTCAAAAATGATTAAAAAATATAATCAAATTGGTTGCAAAATTTAAAAAAAATCTGAAACAAACTTAGTAGTTGGCTTATTTATTGATACTGGAAGTATCTATTATATTTGTGTTCTGACATTATTTTAATTTAAAACTAAGATGAATAATAGAAATATAGTCTACGATGTATATTATTTGAATGTATATTATAATATCGTTGCATTAATTAGAAAACGGTTCTAAACAGAAATCTTTGAAAATTTGGAAAGTCAAAAAATTGTATTTTTATTGTACCAACAAACTTGATTTCCAATCGACAATATTGAATATAAGACTTCTTGAATTTCGTAAATCATTCCTCCTGACTTGAAAGTTTGTAGAAAAAATTTTAAAAGCAATTCATTTAGCATTAATATACCTCATTTCATTTGATTTTCAATAAAAACCCTAATTAACTTTATTTTTATTTTCAATCAGCTGTAAAACATATAATATAATAGATATTTCTATAAAAATGAAAAAATTTCTTTCTAACTTAAAACTTCTTAAAGAGAATAAATGATCTGAAGGTTTACTTTACTACTTTATTCTCAGCTTTCAATTGGTTGATATTTAGTATAATGATAATCATAACGGAACGTGACTGAAATTAATCGAAAATAATTTTAGACATCTGTATTCCACGACAAGAAAAACGAAAATACAAAATAATGTAAATTTAAATGTAGGACGGAAAGATACATTTTTATTTCTTTTAATTTATAGAAATGTTTTCCTTTTATTCGTCTTTTCATTTTTATCTTCTCGCCGACACCTCGATTGCTTACAATAAATCACGAACAAACGTAAAACCAGGCATTTAGCCCACTGATTTATGAAAATCTGATTTCTTATTTCCTTTTTTCCTACTTTATTTTATTGCCGGAAAGCTACTTTTAAATACTTTCTTCTTATACTGTGTTACGTGATCACTTTTTAGAGAAATTATTTTCTGAAAATTGTATGTTTTCGTCGGTCATCACTGTATTTTTACCGTATTCCTAATAGGTAGCCAGAGAAGATATCTGTTAAACAACCTAATAATAATTTCCAAGCGATTAATTTCATATTTTGTAATCACTGTCTAATAAATATTTGAAAAAAAATAAATGTTTGATATCATGGTATGATAATAATATAGTTTATACTCGCATGTGTAATATAAATATTAACAGTTGCATAATATGTCTGAAATTGTTTAAATAACAGATCTACAAAATACAAAAAGAATTAACAGAAATTAAATTATTTTGACAATACATAATATTTTCTTTAAGACTATAATATTTTATTATTACCAGCTTGTCAGTATATTTAAACTATTATACATAAACTCTTCAAAAAATAAAATCAAAACAAATACATAAAGTTTTTTTTTTATTTAAACTTTGTTTTACATTTAGTTTCGATACATTTTGTTAAATATATTAATTAGTTTTTAAAGATAAATGAATACTACGTTATATTTTGTTTTCTATTTTTAAATTACAATTTTACCTGGTATACCAATAAAATATTAAAACATTTAATCTTAATAAAAGTCGCATAAATAAATCATACAATGAGATGTAAGTATCAGAATCGTATTATTTGTTTTATTTTGAGAAGCCATAGTATATTATAATATGGTCGTTAGTAGTTTAAGTAAAAATCTATTAAATGGTCTACATATTTAAAATAAAAAAGAGCAGATAAGTGGATGTCGCTCTGCTGTATAGAAGGTAGATCATAATTGGGTCACTGTTTATTGGATAGTATTAAATTTGAATTCAATGATAGTATATCATTGTATACGAAAAACGATTCTGAGCGGAGGCGGTATGTCAGTCTAGGATATTTTATATTATATTTATATTGTTATTACTGTTATCGTGGTATTACCATTGTCATAGACAATAGACCACAATGTCAATAAAATCAAATGTATTAATTTTAAAAATATAGTAATTAATAGTGATAACTTATAATATTATAAAAGGTACACACACTATCAGTAATCGTGGGCTTGTTGAACGTTCGGACGTATTCGAACATTTTGATAAATGTTGTCAAAAATTGAACTTAAAATGCTTATAAAAAAAAAATTGAGGTTATGTATTTTTTATATTTTTCAACTTCTACTGTAACAATATATCGGAAGCCTTGTTTTAAATTTTCAAGCTTTTTCACTCAAATAATAACATTTTATTGACATTCATAGAATAAAAAACTAAAAAAACCGAAATTTCAAAAGTCTATAAATAACTCAACATTTATTGAAATATATTGAAAATTGTATCCAATAAAGATATTGATAAAATAAACATATGATGTAAATTTCAAGCTTCTACAGTTATTCGTTTTTGAATAACAATAAGATAAGAATATCGGTACAAGTGAAATTTAGTGAATATAAAATGTTTTAATTCAAATGCTCATATAAATTTAATTTGACTTTTCAGTAGATATTTTTTATTTGATAAAAGTAGGAAAACTCATGAATAATCTTGTATTAAATTTTCAAATCTTAGATTTTAAAAGATAAATTTTTATGAACTTTTAATTCAAAATAAATTGCAAATTGTCGTGATTTTTAAGTGTTTTGTCAAAATTCTAACTGTAAATGCTTATTAAAAAAAATTGTATCCATGTATTTTTAATATTTTTTAACTATCTTTGTCACAATATATTAGGATCCTTGTATTAAATTTTGAAGCTTTTTACCCAACGAATAAACTTGTATTGTCATTTATAAAATAAAAAAAACTAAGATTGAAAATGTCAAATGTCTATAAAGAACTTAAAAAGATTTTAAATTTATTGAAAACTTTATCAAGTATATAAAATATCAGAATACTATTCAGTGAAAATTTGATGTGTCGGTTATTTGTTTTACAGTTACAACAATATCTTAAATCGATTTTTTCAAAAATGTATTTTGTGTAAAAATTCCCGTTTTCCTTAATTTTTTTTTTGTTTTTGCCTATGTTTTTGACAACTACTGGGAATTTCAAAAAATGCATCAACTAGATTCACTTTCCAACCAAAAGTTACTGAATTTGAAAATCGAAACATTATTTCGACTACTTATCGTGTACATAGACACAAAAAAAAACACATCGTTGTAAAATCAATACATTCATTTCTCCTCTCAGAATCTAAAATGTCACTGAACAAAAAGTATTTTAATAATTCAACATATAATTAAGTTTTAAAATAAAATACAATTTTTTAGTATAATGGTTAGTATATTTTGGAATGCAATTATGAATTTTATACTTATCAAGAATCCAACTTTTATTGATTGGATAGGTACTTTAATCAAATCGATCATTCTAGATAATAAATAACGCAGAACGGTTGTAAAAATATACGCATATAAATAACTCTCTGGATATATTTTAAAACATTTATTATTTTTAAACTTGTATGATTTACCAATGTATTGTGTCTAAGCTATATTCTGAGTGGTCTGTACATAGACCTTACACTAATAAACAGAGCACATAAGGCCGGTGGTGCAAACTGCGTTGCAATGACGTATTATTAGTTTATGTATAATAGTCAGTATAAGGAAAACGGCTAAGTCCAAAACCATACAAGTTACTACTAAAACTTATTAATACAATTTTATTCATAATTCGTTAAATTTGTTTGAAACTTGTAAGACACATTTATGAATCGTGATATAATACGATAATTAAGTATTTAAGCTATTTTTGTTTTTAACTATGAACAATCTGGCAAAATGCAATCTGGATCAGTGTGGAATGCTCCGTCTATTAGTATGAGGTTTATGGGTCTGTGTATATTACAACAAACAAAAAAACACAATTTTTTTTTAAATATAAAAGATTAAATTAATAAACTGAAATCACATTAATGATATATTTTTATTTTTATTATTAGCTTCTAGTATAACTATTAAAGCCCAACAATTATTCAATAATGATATTTATAATATAGATTTTATTGCATTATGTGCTAAATGATTTAAAAATAAAATTTCAACTCATAAAAAAAAACGTCGAGTATATAACCTAATATTATTTAACACAGTTATTAAAAATATCCTCTCAGTGAACAATCAATTTTCTCGAAAATAAATAGTGCAGTTCTACTATTATATTATTTTACAAGAACCTACAAATCGCAATTGTTAAACTTAGCAAACCTCCTGAAATCTCCTCCTTATACAGATAAATTATTAACCTTCTACTAGTTGTTCTAGATATTGAGAAAAACTTCGATAGGTACCATTTTAAATAAAGAACCATTTTCAAACTAAAAATTACATTTCTATCGTCTTATGCTTTATTAGGCGTATAAAATAATAACCATCTCTATACAACTATCTCTTTAATGTGCATCACATCCTCGAACACTTACGACACTTTTATATTTATGCTTATGTCCCTTAAGGCTGTGACATTTACAAAATTACCATAAAATACAGTCTTTTGAACTTATTCAGATGATACTGCCCTTTTATCAACATCTATTTCAAATAATTTTACCGTATGTCTTCAACTGCAATTTCACCTGATTACTTTTTCTTAACGGTTTACTAATTGCATAATAATTAAAGAATCAATTCATGATCAAACCTGGAAATTTGGCCCTATTACAATATGGATATTATCATCATCATTCACTAGTCTGAAGTTAAATATCATTGTCTAAAACTGGGCAGACACTTAACAGTTAACCTGGTCGTTTCATCTTCGCATCCACACAAAACTCAATTTCTTATTCCAATCAGTCATCCACCTAATCATCAAACTCACTTCAAGATTCAACATTAAATTAATCAAGTTTCTCAAACTCAATTATTGTGAAACAGTATTTTATGTCATATTTCACCATTATTAATAAATTTTAAATAAGTCACTTCTACTTCTCATACCTCGTATACTATATCCAATATTGTATAGGTTGTATTTATTCATAAATTTAGGACGTAATGCACAAAGAAAAAATACTCGTTCAAATTTCAACAAATTGTTTTCATTTTATATACATACATATTTATTATTTTAACTTTTTAATTCATTATCTAACACTTGTTACATATACGTTACATAAATTAAACAAAATAGATTTAATATTATTTACTATATAATTGCAGTATAAAAACATTAAAAACTTAAATAATACTGTAAACGAACTGTGAGCAATTTGAAAATTAATATTATGAATATTGATTTTCCAAATAGATACTTTTTATCTTTTCTGAGTATCCGGGAACTTTATTTAAGAACAAAAATCAGCTTTTGATCAATATTTTGAGACGTTATGATTGAGTTTGCACAGTGAGTGAAAAGTATATTCATAGGTAAAAAATGATTTTAAACATACATTTTTGAATATCGGTTATGTTCTTTATATATATATCAGTAAACAAAACATACCTGTAGAAATACATTTATATTTGTATTGAATACGGTACAACATAAAAGTAGAACAAAAAAAAATGAATCGAAAAATTCAAAAAAGGTCGTCTGCCAGGAAATAGTCACATCAAAAATAAAATACGAAGAAAGCACGGCTCGAAGTACTTTTTATACACCCAATTTTCCAGGAAGGAATAAACGAGATTTAGTAGGGAGAAAAGAAGAAACTCATATTTTATACTTGGGCACCCATTAAACGTTGTAATTTTTTTATATAATAAAAAAAATTACGAGTATAAGGAGAACCGCAGTTCAAAACAGTATTAATTCAGCAGGGCCATCTATATAGTACCTATATAGCGTGCACGTTGTTATTATTTCCGAGTGATGGGATCTAATTATGTTTGAATTTTTTACACGAACTCTTTCCATCACCCAACTCTCTCCACTTCCATCCAACCATATTATCTATCATATTTTCTTGCCAATAACATGGCTTTAAAAAACAGACATTAATCTACGTTCACCCACTGTTTGGTTAAAATTGATATAAATGAATATAATTTGTACAATGAATGTAAGATAATATACGAATTCGTCTAAAAACAAAAAAATTACAGTATTAACATCACTTATAATGAAAAAATATATCTTCGTGGATATGCATAATAAAGTTGTGATCACATATTTTGACATATCAACTACAAATTAATCGACTTATTTTGCAAAGTGGGTTTAAAATTGTAATGTCAATACCAAAGTACCAAAAAAGGTTTTTTTCTACATATGCAGTCATTAAAATGAATCAATTAACCGAATTAAGTCTCTTAAATTCGGTAAGTTTAATATGAATTGAAAATATATATATATTTGATATAAGTTCAGGGTTGGGTTATTCGAACTCGCATAGATTAGGAACAAATTAATTTATCCTTGTAATTTAAATTTACATGGGTAGAAAAAAATTAATTTTTAGAAAAATGAAATGTTTATATAGGTATTTAAGTATAATTATCTATGAATAAGTATCTAATTATAATTAATTTGTATAAAACTGTTAATGAAACCATTGACAAAAAATTGTATAATATTATATTACATCAACATATTGACATCGATATGCTACTATAATATCATAACCTAGTTGCGCTATTTTTAAAATGTTATATTAACTTATTTAATTTCAGAATAATAAATGACTATAGAGTACCTACAATTATATGATAAAATTAATACGATAGTATCGTTTTAGAAACAGTACCTATTTTTTTTGATTCCGTGTAAAACAAATTATTTATTATTATTAGGTACACCGATATTTGATTATTAATTATTTTCTAATGAAACACATTTCAGTTGGGAATAATATTTAAAAATATCTACCTAAAAACATTGTATATATAAATCTAATATACTATGATATTGTGCATAAGTATTGTATATTGTCTGTAAGTATTCAATTTTATATTCTGGGTGGAGCAAAGAGGCTATTGATTTTACAATGATATGTGCTTTTTATTTTTCGATTTTCACTCTTTTTTAAATGTTTAACAGTTCAAAACGTATTTAGCATGCCATTTATGAACTGGAAATTTAAAACCCTTGATATTTTAAAATGGTCGTATTTTAAATGAATCTATTATTTTCGAATAAAATTCGAAAAACAGTAAGATAAATTAATATGTAATCAGCTGTTATTCTACCGAATGCATTTATTTATTCGTATAGATACTTGCGACTTAGTATAACCCACATAACTATATAACTAATCTAATAATACTAATATATATACATAATATATATACCTAGTATTTATAGGTTTTAAGTAGCTATAAGTACTAAACTCTCATAATTTTGTATATGGAAGTTTTTTGATAGGGGTGCCAAAATTTAAGGAAGTCAATTATTTTTTATAGCAAGTCCTCTTTTTCTTTATTATATAGTTATAAGTGTATTTTGTGTATGTTTATGAGCATTTTTGATGCCTGTATACTATTCAATGTATTGTATATGCAGACACATGCTAAAAATCATGTATACCTATGTCAGTTATAGTATTAAATATTAATAGTTTTAAATCATAATATAAATATATTTAATAAAATTAAAAAAATATTTAATATAGCGGTACATTAAAAACTTTGAAATATGAAATAAATACCCCCTGAATGCCAAAACTTACCTTGAATGAACTAATTATTAAAATTAGAAAATGTTTAAAGTAACCATAATTTATTCTCTTTATGTTCACTACTTTACAAAAGCCAAATAATACTTTTTATAAAAGAATATATCTCAATGTACTTAAAAAGTCATTCAATGATGAACACAATGACCATCTCGGGGCGTGTTTTCTTTTATTGCATCAAGACATTCGTTTATTTTTTGTGGGTCAACAAAAATAAGAATAATAAAAAAAGAGCAATGAGCCGAACCTTTTAATATTAGACCAATCGTTTTGGATCTTTTGGAAAATATTAAGTAAAAAAATCAAACACAGAGTCATAGGATCAAAATTCCTAATGTAACCAAAAAAATATTTATCAAACAATAACATATACAAAACATACTATACTAATAAAAGAAGGATAATTATATATGTTTTGTATTATTCCTAGAAAATACGTCTTATTCTTATTAAATTACGCTTAAGCGTATCATAAAATGGTTTAGTCTAGATAATATTATAACATATTTATAAGAAATATTATAATTACAAACATTCAAATATTGTTAGTAGATAAATCGATATTTCCAAAATATTATAATAACTTTAAAAATAATATAAAATATTCTCCACCTATAAAAATTAATAACATAGGACCATAAAATATAAATAATAAATATCGATCAAACCTAATGTAAGGCGTATTTTGGGTGAACTTCTTTGATTGTAAGCGTGTTTAGTTGAGGAGTAATGTGATAACTTTTAATAGTCATGAATTCTCAAATTGCTATAGGTACACGTATTTCAGAATACTTGTTTTATTTTATAATAATATATAGGCAATATTCTTGTAGGCCAGAACCTAATGATCCGAAATTCTATTTTATAGTACAATCAAACAAACGAAATTAATATTTAATCATTTATTCACGTTTCTTTAGCTTAATATATATTGGGACTAAAAAATCAAAGAAACTATGAATTGATAAAACGTTTAATTAAAAAAATGGCAACTGTTCATTAAGAGTTCGCTGAGGATCTTAGTTATTTATTTCGTAATAGTGACATAATTTTCAATTAAATTACCTAATGATTAGAAATTAAAATATTAACAATCGTTAATAATATCGTTAACAAACATACAGTGGATGTAAATTCGTAATGCGTTTTATAACTATTATTGGAACAAGGGTATTTGAAGGGCATTCAAAGGCTATATATATGGTCCTAAAAAATTTTAGAGACAAACAAGACAAACCAATGAGGTTTGCATCGTGTATGTTAAATACTAAACTGTCGAAGTAAAATTTATAACTAATAGATAAAAATTACTTAGTGG
>PVMI01026869.1:0-12347 GCA_008528875.1 Aulacorthum solani
CGATATCGTGATGTGTAATATTATAATATTACATAAGTAAAATCGATAAGGGAAAAAAACAAATATTAATTATTGAAAAAAAAAAACAAATAAACAAAACACCGATAGTTAAAACCTTTGTTGAGCCCCGTGATAAGATATACCTACATTATACCTGTACACAACAATAATAATAATACATATTATAATATTCAGAATTAGTGGTTCTCGCTGACCTTACACAATATTATTGCATTGAACGTTTGAGCCAGGGCTTGAAACCAGTTTCAAAATCGTTTTCAGAAACCGGTATAAAAGCCAAAATAGGAAAAATTAGAAACTGTTTTCATCAGGACAGGGATTTCAATGCACTTTGCATTGTTTTCCAAAGTTTACTGTCTGATGCTCATATTGTCACAAATTTGTTTTGTGTACTCTTAACTGAGAATATGAAAGTTTATTTTGCATTTCATGCAAAAACATGTGTATGTGTGTGTGTCAGTGTACGAGTTTTATTTTACAAGCGGCTTTGGCCAGACGGACGGAAAACAACGGTGGTGCACGTTGAATTATGCGAGTTTATTACGAAGGAATATAAAAAGCGTACTTATATCGTAAAAATATGTGCGAGATGTATTATAATATTATTATACCCCGTGTGTTCTGGCATACGCTACCATCACATCAGTGCTTCAATACAAAAAACATGAACACATTTGAATCGATTTTCTTTTTTATTAACCGTAGACACTCACCCTGCACCCACACGTTTCATTCCAGTCTTCAGACACTTTAGTTCGCCTTTTCAGTTCCACAGAATAATAACATAATAATGTAGTGTGGAGCTATAATACCTAATCAAGAACAGAAAATAATTCATATAATAAACAATATAAGTTCAATATTCAACGTACATTACTATCCAAAATTAAACCACAGATATCACATACTATATTCTAATTATGTACATTATAATATATAACATACATTAAACTATACTGTTAAGTTACAACTTTGGCTGAAAAAACATAATTCTTACTGACAATAATATAGAGCACAATATTTAGGGATTGGACATAATATTAATAATATTACTGAGTCGGTCTGCGAAAAATATATTATTGGTGTATTGAACTTTAGGAATACGAACATTTTTTAAAAAAATCCGATTAAATGCACCGATTATTATTAAGATTTAGTAGGAGGTACCTACCTACTTATTATTGTATTATACGCGTGTTGCTGGTTTTCGAAAATAGTATACCTATACGCGTATATGTTGATGGTTTTTTAATATACGGAACTCTTGTACGACAGTTTAATAATGTGATAATAACCGATTTGTTTATTTTTTCCTTTTTTACAGTACACCAACAGCAACAACAGAATACCTACTGCATCTTCTCCAGCCAACACCAACAGCAGCTCGAGCTCCAACACCAACGGCGGTGCGTCGTTGCAATCGTCTAACCAGCCGACCACCAGTTCGCCGTCGTCGGAATGTCAATCGGCCCCGCCGGCCCAGCAGTTGTCCAAGACCAATCTTTACATACGCGGATTGAACCAAAACACAATGGACAAGGACTTGATCACCATGTGTTCGCAGTAAGTATAATGATAAATATAACGGTTCAAGTTATATTGAGTTTATGTGCAATAGTGCAATACGAGTGTCACGTGTTGATAGTGTATAAATAATAATACGATTCATATAAACTCAATACTTACAATTACATACAATTAAAAGAAGTGTTGTAGACATGGGCTGGGAGATGATTACCTATACGAACATACTCTATCGACTTTATTAAAGTTGTCGGTATGCAATAACTCGATTTACCCAAAAACAATTCGTGATTTTTCTGTAAACATTTTTTATGTTGTTGTTGTTTTTTTTTTTTTAAGTATCCGAAAAAATAATTGGGTCTCACCAAGTATTAAGTAGACGATATATTTATTGGAATTTCGTTTCAAAGATTATTCTCCTCCAAAAAATATTAAAGAAATACACGTCATTATAAAACCGATCGATTCACAAGTCCACGCTGAGTGTGGCACTCGAAATTTAAGTGGTGTATTAACGCTTTGATTTTTAGTACATAATAAAATTATTATAGGAGGATGAAAAAATAAATTGTATTAAAAAATATTCAAAGCATTCATTATTAAATTACAACACTACATGCCTTAAGCATTTAGCATATAGATATATCATACAATATACCTATCGTCGAGGCTTGTATAGTTATCGATACTAAAACTCGATCAATGAAAAATGTAGGACGCATCCAATCATAATCCTGGACCTATGTATTATTATTAAAACTTTGACTAGATACCTATACTAGAGAAAACTCGTTGATTCAAAATTGTAAAGTCCGTAAAATCTGTATAAATTGTTTTCGTTAGATTGTTCTAACATCGTATAATATGGCACTGATTGTACACATTACGTTATCTGCGTTATCATCTTCTCCATTACCGTTATAATATAGTGATAGACAATAATTTGTTAATATAAATTTTAAAGTACATACGTAGGTACCTATATTATGTATTCTCAATAAAAATACTTTATATAATACCATTTCGACCGTGTAATATATATATATATATAATACAGGTACATTATATTATTTAAGAAGAAAAATCTTCAACTTATCACTGTTAACGAGTTCAAACAATTGCCTACTTACACTCGGTGAAAGTTAAAGTTTTTTTAGATTCTAAGAGGAGGAATAAATGTATTGGTTTTATATAATGATGTGTTTTTTTGTGGCTGTAATCGCCCTTTACATTTTAAAGCAGTACAATTTAATATATTTTCAACATTTTGCTTGTTTCTAGTACCTAGCAAATTGGATCTAGTTTGAATTATTAAAAATAATTGGAAGGAACGGGAACGTTGAAAAGAATGATCTAACGGATTTAAGTGCTTGAGAATTTAAAACAAGGTTTCTCGTGAGCTGCACTTGTAGCAAATTAAATATCAAAAATACATGAACATATTTTTAATAAAGTTTAAATTTGTAATTTTAATAAAATTTGTCTAGTAAAGACGATAATAAATAGTATAGTTAAAAATGTATTTATCATTCAATTTTTATAATTAAGGCTTGCAAAATACATACGATGATCCTCATATTTTTTTCTTGTCAACAACAAAAAATTTCAGAAATACAAATGCATAGCTTTTCTTTTTATAGACAATTTTAGTTTAAATTTCTGCGAAATAAGATGTTAAAACATGAAATAATATAGTTTTTTTTTAAATATTGTTTTTAAAACTTTTGGCTTGAAGTTACACTATAGCGTTCATGAATACAATTTACTTAAACTCTAAATAGCAGTGTATTGGTATAATATTATGTAGGTATGTATATATTGGGTACATTTTGTTTTGTTATTAAAGTTCATGTGTATTATGTAAGTTAAGAACGATTTTACAATGTTCAAAACATTTTCTGACTTAGGTACATCTTTTCACTCAAGTCGATATATTATCTTATACATTATTATGTGAGTGTTTAAATCTTTTGTATTTTGCGCAATTCCATAATATATATTGTTCAACCTCCAGCGTATTGAATTTCATTGAAATCCGCTTATATTATATTGTTCTCTAGGCTTTAGTTCAACAAAAATCAATGTCTCAAATAAATAATTAGTATACATAATAAATAGTACATTCTCTCAAGTTACAAAGTAATATTTATTTTATTTAAAAGATCCTTATTTATAAAATAGTATTATATTACATATACCGTACCTATAAATATAATATCTATTTTTCCTTACCTATTGAAATAACAAGCACACAAAATTAATGATTATGTAATGAGTTTTACAAAAACAAGTTTATACATTTATGCAGTGGAATTTAATCACCTAATTTAATTAGTTCCCGTTTAAAAATTAAAAATTCTAATACACATAATATACATATTGGTAGAGACCATGATTTATTTCAACGTATTAATATGTTATTTCAAATAAATAGCCTGAAAAAAAATGCCTCTACGTATTACTCTGATGTGTTCATTTAGTTATCATTAAATATCAAGTATCTAGTTCCTCGTAAGACGTACTTTATACATAAAACAAAAATCTAATTTAAGAAATCAATGAACCTTACAGTCAATGTATTATATTTGTATATATACCTATATATAATATTAAATCAAATACTTTCAACCACAAAAGTAATCACGTATAACAAAGCTTTTAAAAGAGATGAATAAAAACTTATTTTAATCGTTTGGTACTTTGATTTTCGTTGCCGTTACAAAGACGACCGACTTTGTTCATTTTAAAATGTTTTTTTTTTTTTTAATATTCGTGGTTAGTGGTTACCGTCAATTTATTTTTGAATGTAAATATGTATTTATATATATGTTATACGCATTTTCAACCTGATTTTCATGTTAAGCAGCAGTAGTTTGAAGTTGTACGTATAAAGGGTATATTTGTAAGACTTTGATTTATTCAAACTTTTTGTCGTCTTATATGGATCGCTTGTGTGGATGTAATCCTCGTTCGGTTTTAAACTTTATATTGGAATTCTTTTACCCCACCCACTCACCCGTATACACTTTTTAAACCAATATTGTATGAACGTTTTCTATTCATTATTATTCGTATTATTATTATTTTCATCATTTTACGACAGTAATGTAAAAAATATAATCAATTGTACATACATCCATGATTTAGAGTAGTCAGTCTTGGGCGATAGCACGGTCTGTTTTATCCGCCCACTGGATCCACTCGTCCTGTGCTCGTAGGGCGTCTTGATTAATATGCTTTGCTGCCGCACACACAACACCACATGACATTATAACAGATTACATTATTATACTACATAACTTTGATGTGCTAAAACTATTACTTTGATACAGTAGAATTTTATCTAAAATGTTTTTTATTTTTTTTTCTCCATTTTAGATACGGCAACATAGTTTCAACTAAAGCGATATTGGACAAGAACACCAACAAGTGTACGAGCGACGTATTGTATAATATTATTTTTTTGTCGGCGTTACCTCGAAGGGGAGTGACTATAAGGATAAGTGGGATTAAAACAGAGATGAATGTGTATGATTTTGGAGAAAGTATAATCGAGAAATGTATAAGGAAAGGCATGTGTTGAAGACGGGGGATGATATATAGTCTGTGATCCTAGTAGGTAGGTACTTAAGGTGGTGCAATAAATAATGGTGTTTTTTAGGATGAAATAGAATTATCTGTGGATGGATGTAGCGGTCAAAAGAGTCATGTATTTTATACTTCAAGATTAAATGGTATATTTTAGAAAACTATTGCGTGAGGACCAGTCCAGGATCGGAATGTTGGGCAGTGGACAATAATAAAGAATATAGAACGAATTTAGAACATATGATAATATTCAGAGTGATGTGTTTAGTGACTTGGAACGATAAAGTAAGAAATTAATTAATTAAGGGTAGTGTATTATAGGAGTGGCGAAATGTTTGTCGAAAATACAGAGAATAAACTGAGATAGCTCTGTCATGTTATTATGAGAAGATGTGACTCGGAGACAGTGAGTATGGCTATAGAAATTAATGTAGAAGGAAAGATAGGGAGGAGATAAACCTGAGAAGAGATGGATAGTAAGGAATAGCTGGTGTCAGTAAATAAGAGCCTTGTGGGACACTATATATAGGTGTATTTCGAGCATGGCTGACCCCATATATAGTTGGGAGCGAAGGGCAAAGTTCGAAGAAAAAGATTTACGTTGTTACCTACATTATTATTATTGAAATTATTCTTTTTTTTTTCACAACAGATGTCATCCCTTCGTCAATATAAATCCCTAGTTCCGTGACCCCTTGATTCTAACACTATTCTTTTGTGTGTTTTTGCTTGTGATATAGGTTACGGATTTGTCGACTTCGAGTCTGGCACGTGTGCTGATGCCGCGGTCAAAGGTCTGCAAGCAAAAGGTGTCCAAGCCCAAATGGCTAAAGTGGGTATTCCAGTTCAACGTAGAGCGGCCACTGTACGTTTGTTGCATGGATATTATTTATACTATTTATTATACACTCATTATTTTTAAAACCTCTGTCGCTGTCAAACAGTATGTACTAGTATAATAATATGTTTTTTTGTTTTACGTTTTTCGCTCACAACAATAATGTACGTAGTAAACATAATATTGCCGTGCGTCCATATCGTTACATACATTCAACCACATGTGACTGTACACGCTGTATCTGTTTATCGGTATTATTATTGTTATTATACAGTGTGAGCCTATAATATATCTGCAGTGTCCGTGCTTGTGTCTGTGCGTGTGTTGTTCTATATTGTTATTATTATGTATTATGTCGGGGTTTGTGGAACGAGAGAAAAAAAAATTAAATATTTTTGGCCCATTTTTTTTGCAAAGGTGGGTGTGGGTACCTATACATAGATTACGTTACTATAGTACTGCGTACCCAAGCGTATATAGCACCGCGATGGTAATAATAACAATAAAATCGTGTACTTGTACCTACCTACAACTATTCAGTGGCGGTGGTGGTTGGGTTCCCGAAAAATAATATCATATACCTCATTCTCGACGCGTATTTAATCTTTATATATAATACACGTATGCGTATATGTTTGCACTTTTATTTGTGTTTCCAACAATGTGTCCCTAAGTGGTTTTCAGTGTATTTAGTGCACGCGCCTATGCGGTATAATAACACCGTACGGTGACCGCATACAAATAACCCCCAAACACCGAGCCGCCCGGTATGGGTTATAACTACCAAGCCATTTTCAATGTTAATCGATAGTAATAATATTATTTTGTTTTTCGTCTTATCGTCGGATACATATTATTATCTTCGACGTGTGTCCGTCGGACGTTACCTCAGCCGAACAACGCGCCAACGTGGTGTAATCGTCGTCGCCGATCGACCAATATTTTGAATCATTTCGGACTTATCTATAGACGTCTGCAGTAGTAGTTGTCTACATTTTATTATTATTATTATTACGGGTATAATATGATGTTTTTTTTTTCAATTCGAATGTCTCAAGTCGTATTTGTCATTTAAGTGGATGACTCACGATATATATGCTATCGTATTGCCTATATAACCTATCTATATTGTATATTATAATAGTCATCATTATTTTATAGAGAGACGTATACATAAAAAATCGATTTATGTAATTGTACGACCGGCATGCATTAGGACATTGTTGGAGAAAAAAATACCTCGTACAATTTATTATACATTTTTATCAACGAATTTTTATGAAAAGACAAAACCATTGTATATTATATTCGATGCACCGACAACCTGTGATTTATTATGGTGGTGGTCGAGCACTTTGAGTTGTAAAAACATAATGATATTCGATATACTTCTAAATATTTTAACATACCGATTATTTTTTAGTATCAACGTTTCAGTTGTGTGTGTCTTTCTGAGGTTTTCGTGGTATTAAATATAAAAAAAAGAACATTTATTATATTTTAATGGATACACATTAAAAACTCATTATTGCTGAACGTTTATTTTAAATTATTCAACTACCTATTATATAGAGGTTAAGAAACAACAAGAATGACGAGAACTATTTTGTTGACAAATTATTAATTTTAATTTGCTTCACATTAAACGTGGAAAAATAAACTGCTTCAAAAAAAAAAAAATAAAATAATGTTTTACACGATGTACGATACCTTTTTAAATGATTTAAATTGCATAATAGTATTACAAAATTGAACTTAACTTTTCCTCTTAAAAAAATAAATAATTGTTTTTCTGACTTAAGTTAAATTTCGTTTTGAACGATATTGTCTTGAACAACTTGTAATTTTTCTAATAACATGTCGACAGTTGTCGTGAAATTCAAATTATTATGCTCAACAATGTTTTTTTTATACTTATTTTATCATAATTACTGTCATTCCGAAGGTTACTCGGTATCGGTCTAAACGAATTGAACCAGATGGTAGTAATTTATGTTGAAACTGAAACCGTTTTTTTTTTTATAACTTTGTTACTCGTCACATTTACGAACACTTTAAACTGCTTTAATACACGAGTTGGCAGTTATTTTATTAAGGTTTGTCTGTTTGTATAATCTAATTAACTTAAAAATGCATCGACGTAGTCCAAATGTAATTTTAAGTAGTTAAAATGTATTGAAGTTAACTCATGGGCGTTTTCATGTGGGTGGATATGGGAGATATATCCCACGAATGACTTTTTTTATAATTCCAAATTGTTGGTGATTTTGGTAATGGAGTGTTTTTCAATGTTGTATGCACTACACTGTAAGTAGCAAAATAAATATTAATTAATATGTATTTTGTGATAATTCACAAATTATATTTGATTCGTTGTCCCTTTTCTGTATTTTTTTACTGACTATCAGTATCGAACATTTGAAAAGCTTGTTACATTAATTTACTTAGGCTTTGACATTCAAACCGTTATTAATTCTGAACCAAAAAAAAAAACGAAATAATCTTAAATTCTCTAAAACAGTCGTGTAAATATGCTTCATAATGATGTGGCCATTCAATGTTTTTCATTATTTACTAATTACCTATTTAAAAGAAAAATCTACGATCGAAATATTTTCACTTTAATAAATGACAATTCAATTAATTTTCAAATATAAGGCTAGGGTAAAAATAATATATTTTATTGAGATTAAACGTATATTCTATTGTAATTGTGATGATGGTAGTGGGTACGACCTCGCAGAAAACTTTTCAATCAATTTTTCTATCCTCCTCCGTAAAAAAAATCTCTAGAACGCTGCACTGACGTAATCCATTTATATAAATACACGTTGAAATAAACAGTGAAACGCTAACGTAGCTTTTATAGGTCCGTTTTCAGAGTATCTTTAAATAATGATTATATATATATTTAAAAAATATTATTTTCTGGTCCCCGGGAATTAATAATATTTCATAAATCGATTTACGGAATTCGCTTGAAATTTGAGTTTCGATCTCTTCACGGTCCTAATCGATTATACTGCTATGGATATAAAAGCTACACAGCTATTACATTGAACACATCTGTGCTGTATAAACACACGCAAGTCCAAACGGTCGATACCTAGTTTAATTTCATTTGATGGACTGGACGAATTAGGCGAGTATAGTATACTCAGTACACACTAAAGCAGAGTAGTGGATTTTAATTTGCGAAACGGGTAGGTACCTACGCGCGTATATTATTATATTATGTTTGGAACTCTTTATCTCAACGATCTCTCAAGACGGCTGTTGTGGGTCATGTACACATTATTGCGCAATATTTTCAGAAATCAAACTCTAATCCGCAGCCCCTTTGTTAGAATCACAAAACGCCGTATGGTGGCGAGGCGCGGGGCATGAAGAATAAAGAAAACAGCGAGCTCAGCTTAAAAATCAATAGTTTCAAAACCTCTCGAGAAATTTTGAAACGCTAAATCTACTTATAGACGTCGTCATCGTTAATATTATGCCCGCGATGTATGAGTAGACATTTAAACCGTGGTTTACAATCTCTGTCACTCACTCTCTCTCTCTCTCTCGGGACACCTCCCCGCCTACGCCTCTGTTTTATTGTCAATGCGCTCGCTTCCGTTTTCTGTGTACGCGCCGCTTAATGATAATATTGTCTTTGCGATTGTGTTTGACTAATGGCCATGGGATTATAAAACTTATTGGCATAATATACCGCATAATGTAAAATTACACGACGTCTGAAAAAGCCTGAACAACTGTTGTACGCTCGCTAAGACGGTTCTGCAGCAAAAATAATAATACATGTTTGCCCCTCGTTCGTTGATTTGTTTTCCCATATAAGACATAATAGTATTATATTATTGTTTATTATACGACTGCAGTGATGCGGTTCGTGTCGACGGACGACCTGCAGCAATCCTTAAGCTATTACACATTATTCTATCTGACTTCTTGCGTTTGAGCGTTTTTTTTTGTTGCGTTTTTGCGTTTTTATCTTTTAGCAATAAGAAATACTTATATAATGCTGCAGTGTTTTGCTTTCAATTTCTCTTACACTATTACGTATATTGCAATGTGTTTAGTGTATATTTTAGTTTGTTTCTCGTGTACGTAAATCATAATAATATACTATGGCACGTTTGACATCCCTTCACTAATATATAATAATATACGTATATGTATCGAGAATTTATTTTTATTGTGTTAGAGGATACAAAATATTTACTCGCATACACGCACAGACAAGCCTTTGCGTGTGATCACTTGATTCAGAGATGATATTTCATAATAAATGAAATAATAATGAATATAAAATTTCTTTTTTACTGTTTGGTTGTTTTTATGTTATTCGAGGAAAAATAAGTTTTTTGAATAATATTATTGTATGGTTTAATTTTATTAGCAGCAAGAACAAGATCCGACCAACTTGTACATAGCCAACTTGCCACCGAATTTCAAAGAGAACGATTTGGATACACTACTATCGAAGTTTGGTCAGGTAGTATCTACTAGGATTTTACGTGATACAAATATGGTCAGCAAAGGAGTCGGATTTGCTAGGTAAATTATAAAACCTATTATTGGTATACAAAATACGAGAACTTACTCTCGCCAAGATATTTTTAATATTTTTTTTCGTTTATTTATTTTCAGAATGGACTCTAAAGAAAAGTGTGAACAAATCATTCAAATGTTCAATGGCAATCCGTTGCCGGGATCTAAAGAACCGCTGCTTGTCAAATTCGCCGATAGTGGTCAAAAGAAGAGAAACCCTAGCTATAGATCAGACTCTCGTTTGTGGAGAGAATCGGAAGTACGTTTCGAACTTTATAATATATTACACCCTTATCACGCACGGCACCCATACAAATAGATTTTAACTCAAAATCCCATACGTGATCTCTTCAATTTTAAACATTTAATTTCCTCATATACAATGACCGATACATTAGAGTCTACAATTTATTATCCTTAAAGTTCAATGTATCTATTCTATATTCACAATATTATTCGATATTTAATTTATTTTTTTAGTATCGTTATAAGTTAGCCACATTAATAATGAAGACTATATATATACAATATATATTATATTTCACCTCGCTGCTCATAATATTATACGTTTCAATACAATTTAAATGATTGATTATAGTTTTAATAAAGTATGATTTAAAAATTACCAACAGCAATACTGTTATACACATTGTACTTTATTGTGTTTAGTGTCGTAATATTCAATTTTCTTTCAGAAATAAACATTCGTATAATATAATAAATTGCAAACTAATACTAATAATTTCGTTTAAGGTGTACAGAAATTACATCAAAGTTTTAACCATGAAAGACTGTATAAAGAACTTATAACGTATAAAACAATTCAAATTACACTGCAATGTTGATAAAAAAATTTAAAGTTATTAGTATAATATGTTGCGTAATTAGGGCAGAATTTATATCATATCTTATATTTGTAGTGTTTAGTGTAAAAAATAGTTAGCCAACCTCGAAAAGCGTTTCATGATCTAATGATTCAATACACTTATACAATTTTTATACTTTATAGTTTTTGCATTTTTATGACATATTTTAGGATTTTTTCATATTTTTTAAGGTGTATTTTATATTATATATTTATGATACTATTGTGCTCCTCTTTATATCTAATTCAAAAAGTCGTTAAATACAAAATGATTGTTCATGGTTTTACAAATATTATGAGCAATTGAATTGATAACTTGTATAGCGAGATCAATTTCCAAAAATGTATGAAATTATTTCAAACAAAAACATAATATTTTTAAAACACCGATATGACACAGTCATATTTAAGTATTTAATAAAGAGGCTAGAAACTTACATGAGTACTAGTGGATCTAAAGAAAACAATAAACGTGGAAGTTTTTTTAAAAAAATAATGGTTTTCATATTCTGAAACCAATTTCAAAAATATTAGAATTTACGATTTTTCTGAGCATATAGGTATTATATGGTATCACTTTTGAGGCATTACTGCGTAAATATTTAATAGGTTTAGTAGTAAAGCATGTTATAATTCTCTGCCCTAAAAAAAGTACATACTAAAACACTGTTAAAGTTAAATTTATAAATTATAATAATATTATGGGGGTGTAAATATTTACCCCGTGGGTGTAAATATGACATCCACAACTGTGCGCCTTACGACTGGATAATCTAATTTTCAATAGAGTATTTTTTTTTTTATACTCTACAAGGACGTCAAATTAACGTCAAATAAGAGTTCAAATATCCAGTTTGTGCAAACCAACACCACTCGATGTATAATATTTATAATAGAAAAACTTATTGAGTTGATTTATCAAATTATAACAATCTTCTGCAGCTTTGCAGATGTGCG